>JAMFLL010000732.1:0-22775 GCA_027475725.1 Pythium rhizo-oryzae | reverse complement strand
GCAACGCGCGCGAGAATCTCGAGCCTGGCGAACGTGCACCGCTTGCGCGCGCGCGCGAGTCATTAGAGCGCGAAGTCCATGGAGATGCCGTCCACGCGCGGGTGCGGATTATATCGGAGTACAAAAAGGATGATCTCCGAGTACACCCTCAAAAAGGATGACTTGCGAGTAATTTGGCACTTTAATTCAGTACGTTTAGAAAAATGCACTGAAAAAGCTGTGCCAGGTCGCTTCGCTCCCTGGAAACGCTACGGCGCAAGCGCCTTCGCGTGAAAAAAAGATTCTCGAATTCAATGAGTGCGGGGTCGGCGCTTGGCAGCTTGCAGGACCCCCGCCCGCAACCTTCGCTACGCTCCGGTGCTATACGCGGGGGCCCCCCTGCGAATCGCAGCCGCGCCTCCAGCCACAGAAGTGTACTCGGAAGTCATCCTTTTTTTTGTTAGCACTCGGAAATCCACCTTTTTGTACTCGCAAGTAATGCCCTCTCTCCACGCGCACGTTCGACCAGATGCGCCGCATCTTCTCGAACTCATCCTCCGAGCCGGACGAGATGTCGGACCGGTCGCCCTGGAGCCGCCGGCCTTCGCCCATGTTCATCAGTTCGTGGTAGATGTCGCGCACGTATTCAGTGTTGGGGTGCCCGTCGCTGCCGGCAGCCTGTAGTGTGCGCGGCGTGAAGAGCTCCACGAGAGTTGAGCGCCTGAAGCTCGAGCCGCTCGCGCTCAAGGTCCTTCTGGCGCCCGGCGCCGAGCGCCAACTTGGCCGCGAGTCCTCGTCAAGCGTGCCGTCGAGCTTGGTCTGCGTCCAGATGCCGAGCCACTCTCCGAGGTAGAAGCGCGTGAGCACGCGGCTGCAATCTTATTGCTGCTGGCACATACTCACTCGATGCTTAGGGTCAGCGCTGACCCTGAGGTCTCAGCGGATGGAGGCGCAGCATGCAGTACCACGTTAGTTATGGTAGTTCGCTGTCATTGACATAAACGGCCGCGTTTTGTGTTTTGCGTTGTACCAGTACGGGCGGGAACTGCACGGTGTGCTCGAATTGCGTAGTGAAGCTGCACCAGCTTATTGCCCATCGAGTTGCCGAAGCGGCCTTTTCTCGAAGGGCACGCGCCCGTCCGAGTCTGCCGAGAAGTCGTCGCCGGTGTCCGCGCACTCGCCAGATACTCGTGAGCTCTTTGTCCACCAATAGGTACGTATGTAGCCATATTCGACAAAGTACGAATGTACCCAGATACTAAGTTTGACTTTTTTAGCCTTGTCCGTCTCTCTGACGACACCTCACAAGTAACGCGTCAAGCGTGGGTGAAGCGGAGTGGCTCTTTCCATCGCCCTCCATTCCATGGAAATTACACACATAGCGTTTGGGTCCCACACGTCCGCGACGCTTTTTCGAAAGTTCTCGGTAAGTTCGGCCTCATGAGAAGGTGTGTCCTTGTCGTTGGACAACTCGCGCGTGGGTTTACCACATCGCCAAATGGTCTGGTCGCCAGCCACAAGTAGTCAGAACGAACTCCACTCAATCGACCCCAGTTGTGTGCGCGCTGCACCCTCATACTTCGGCGTGCACGACCAACCGTGCTTACTTATCGTCCACTTCGTATTTCTCCCCGATCGGCTCGCGTCAATTCAAATCCAAACACGTCAGCTAGCTGCTCGCCCATGGTGACCCATTCGACAGCGCGAGGCGCCGGCATCTACACCATCCACGATGGCGGTCGCCACCATGACGAAGCGCGCCGCAAAGAGGATTACATGGAGCGTCGATGGTCGAGTCATGACGTCGATCCACCGAATGCGTTTGGACTCTTCCATAGCGTTGATCACACCGACGCAGCTCCATTGGACGCGATTGCGCGCTTGCCGCTACCCCTTCAAATCGCCTTTCGACGCAAACTCCTCTCGGTCTTCGCACTCCAAGTGCTTGCAGTGTGCGTCATCGTCAACCTCGCACGTTTCCACCCCTTCGCGATCGATCTAGTTCAGCGAGTGCTTCAGACGCGTCGTACCACGAACATCACCATCGCGGTCGCCGCCGTAAGCAGCGTGGTGCTGCTAGTCGTGCTATACGTCTACCGTGCAAAATTCCCGGTCAACTGGCTGCTGATTGTGCTCTTTACGGCAGCACAGAGTGTCAGTCTCGTCGCACTTGGCGTCGCGCTCGACTCTCACGTAGTGGTGTTCAATTGCAGCTTCACACTTGTCTGCTTGGTGATCATGGTCGCGATTTCAGGTTTGCGGCTGCAACCAACAGCGGGTTATCCACACGAGCGACTGGTGTCGACTTTCGCCACGGGTATCCTGGCCTTCATGACCACCGCTTTAGTCTCGATCGTGCTGCAGCGCGGCTCGAAGGCATCACTTGGTGTTGCATGCTTGAGTGCAACAGCCTTCAGCGTGTCGTTGGTACTGCAGTTTGTGCTCGTACTCTGGTTTGCATTCGACGCGTCATGCATGTATTATGCCGTCTCCCCTGACGAGTACATGTGCGGTGTGATCTTCTTCTACGCCGACCTGCTGCGACTTTGCGTGATGGCCATCGTCACGGCCGCTTGCCTCGTGTTGTGTTTCACGGGCGAGAATCCTTCTGCCAGTCTTGCTTGCATCGACTTCTACGAGGCTGCTTGTTGTTGCTGCGTACTTGAAGCACAGCAGGAACAGGCATCGCAAGAACCACAGATGACCGCGTGCTATGACGCACATGCCGTCGTCAACGCCAGCTTCATAAGGCGGTTATGAGTTCCACTTACCGGTACAAACATATATCCGTCTCACGTATTGTCGATTTCTTTGAAACTCCACATCCCCAGCCGCCTGTCGAAAATGCACGCGCAAGAACGTGTAATATCGCGTCCTATGGTGGCGGCCCTGGTACTCGACGAGCTCGTCCACAACCAGCGTGATCGCTGTCACACGAGTAACGCACTCTAAGCGCCTTTTAGATGCTGGCGTGCGTTACTTCGAGTCTTTGAACTCGAGCATGTGGAGTGGAGCGGGCCAACGCGACGTCCGGCGCGACCGATTCACTATCTGCCTTCGTGTTTAGTAGTCGATTTAGTATTCCTGTGTGGCCGTGGTCACCGTCGTTCGCCCACACAACACAAAGAAGGCGACGCGCCGCGGCGCGCGTCCACCGTTGGAAGAGATTCTTTGGCAACCACGAACCAATCGGAGCCGGAACAGAGCGGAACGAACGCACTGGCACTGGAGCATCAGCTCGTGGATCGAGCGGTTGACGCCGCGGTTCTTGACGCCGAGGCCGAGCTGCTAGCTGGTTCTCCTTCTGAGCCGCCTGCCCCAACCAGACCCACACGACACAGATAGCGAGCGCATTTAGACGCGCTGTGTAGTTGTTTCCACGGACACATCGGAATTCAAGCGGAGCGCACCTTATCTACAGGGCGGGCCCCGGATGCCATCTCATCTCGTCAAGGGTGAGACCTCGAACAGCGCCCGATAGTAGCAGATGCCTAAGAGCATCTCGTCTTCCAGAAGCTGCATCCGTCTCTCATCAGAGACTTGGCTCTGCTCATCGGTGCACGCTCAACGCTATCGCTAAACCGTACTTTATGAGGTTTTGGTCACATCAATCCACCACGTACGACGCGAACGCTTGCCTGATGAATTCCCGTGCGGTTCGGTGTCCATCGAAAGTCCCAGAACGCGAACGCACGTACACAGCCACAAGAGCAGAGGGGGCGCCGACGGCACGTGGCGCAGCACAAAGTACCACGCAAGGCGAGACAGTCTCCGTCGCCGAGATCGACCGATTCGTTCCTGCGTCATGACCGCTCCATCACATCTTTCTCTTCCTGGGTCCAGGGATACGAGCTAGTAAAGACACAGCGCCGCTTCCAGCACTCAGTCGAACCAGAAAACGGATCCACAGCCGGGAAAACGGATTCTCAGCCACAATAAAGGATCCACAGTTTAGCTGCGGTACGGACGGAAACAGCATGATCCACTTGCTGAGAGTCGCGAGGAAGAATTGCGAGACGAAGATGGAGGCGACCATCGAGGGGCAGTTCGTGCGCTTGGAGCCCGTGCCTGAATCGGATCAACTCGATACGTGGCGTGATCCACGTCACCGGCAATATTCTTCCGGGATGTTGCTGCTGGGGGTACTGAAAGAGCCTGAAAGAGCACGCCAGCGTGTTGATCAAATCGATTTGAATAGACGGCTGAGATCTATGTCGGTCGGCGTCCAAGAACACAAACAGCTCCGTACTGCGAGGCAGCTGGTCGCCAAAGAGTGTGTGGGTTATCGATGTCTTCGTTGTGGCGCTTGATGGCTTCGAGACGCGGTGCGGAAGTCGCGCCTTAACCTCCCAGATCAAGACCATGCGGTGTGGGCTAGGGCCTTTGCTCTCAAGTGGCCACTTAGAGATCGCACTGTTCCAATCGGTCTCGATACCCGTGGTGAACATACCGAGAAAACCTGATCGTCCTGGACCTGCTGCCGCAGTAGAGAGTCTCGTCAGGAAGTTGGCATGGCATAGTCTTGCGGGTCGACGACACTGAGTTCACGCCTTCAAAGTACACCGCCGCGAGTCGTCATTTGCGTCAACGAAGGACATGTGAGAGATGTGGAGACATTCGGTTAGCCCGTCCTGCAGTGTGACCACCCAGACGTGAGTCCAAGAACGTGGAGCTGCTGCCGAGCTTTTCAAACAGTCAGAATGAAATCTCTTCGACGGCGGCAGCTGCTCGCATCAAATGTCATCGTCGAAGCAGCACACCGTAGTTGTGTGACCCAGGCGCTACAGTAGCCGACACGAGCGGAGCGGGATCACAATGAACACTGCCGCACATCGCGTTGCAGGTCGCGCATATCGTGGGCCATCTTGCTTGTCGTCGCGCGATGAATGCAGCGTGATCAGAAAATATTCCAGAGATCAATGGAACGCGGACTGGTCGATGCGTTCTCAAGCAGCAGCACTTCGCATTCTTACGAGTCATACGTGTCACTGGCATCTTGTTGAGGCTTGCTCAGGAATGCCCCCGCCCTCGGGTTGCCGCAGCCGGCAGAAGAAGCGTAAGAGGCCGACGAAGCGTCCAGCTCGATCAATACACTGACTGCCTTCGTTCTCGTTGGTCGATGGGGTGTCCTGGGTGGCCGTGGTCGCCGTCGTTTGCCCACACAGCGCTTTCGCACGGCCTCAAGATGGACGCTGGCGCGACTACCTCGGCAACAAAGAGCGCAAATGCCGAGTTGAGAAACGCACAGCAGAGCCACAGTGCCGATGGCTCCCAGCACCACGAGTTGGACATCCAACCGTACCGGAAGACCATGCCACGTGGTCCGCGCGCAACGCGATCGCGAGTAGCACCAGCGACGAGTACAGCGTCACACACAAACAAGGCGACGCGCCGCAGCGCGCGTCCACCGGGCAGAGCGTCAACCTTCACTGCGCGCGATTGATGCGGAAGAACGCGTCCTGGATGCCGTCTCGGCGCTGGGCTGCGCTGTATAGACTGGCGCGCGACCTGGTGCTTCTCGACGCCCCACCGATTGACTGTGTCGTCGCACGACGCCGCCGAGACGAGCGCGGCGCTGTCGCTGGCCCTTCGGGGTGAACTTGATCGTTGGGTCCCCGTTCAGCACCCCGATGACCAGCGAGTTCGACGTGAGCAGGCGCCCACAGGGTCAAAACTGAGCCACGTGTCGTACTTGAAACGGCGAGAAGCTGTTCTCCATCGCGATCTCCTGTCGCTGGGGCATCTTTTTCGTCTTGAGGATCTCCTATTGGAGCACCATCTCCCCTTTCATGCGGATCGGCTCGAGGAGCCCGTCGTGGAGGTTCTGGTTGGTGATCTTTGGTCTTCAATCGGAGCCCGGCGGTGCTGGCCTGAATCAGACCTGATGTTATGCGTTTCGTCCAATGGAATGACAGATAAGTCATATGGCAACATCAATTGGCTGAAATGTGTATACCAGCAAGTTCAATTGGTTGAAAGTGAGCCTCAGTCACCAAGTCGGAGCTTGCCGGTCTTGGAGTGGCGTGCCGAGTCGGCAATGAACGTGACTGTATCAGCTGACTCGCCGCTCGGGCGGTATCTTGCGGGTACGACTACGCGTCCCGTTGTCATCGCTCGTATGGTGATCTCTCACGCTCGCGTCTACTGCACGTGGCAGAACTGGATGGCGATAGCAGCGAGACCAGTTTAGCTGCTGCGCTTGCGTCTTCGCGCTCTCGAAACTCGCTGGGGGTCGCCGTGGGGCAAGACCGAGCAAAGTCACTGACCCCGCAGCGCCCCCGCAGCATAACCACCGCATCATGGTGGTCTTCACTCTTTGCAGACGCGCAGTGGTTTGCGGCAGAGCAGCTTATGGATAAGCTAACAGCGAACGAGCTTGTCACTGATCTACGGTGCGTCTCCAGTTTCCTCACTCATTCCTCATGCAATCCTCCTTACCTTGCGTTGGTGCTGACATGACTGCGTATCCTTAGAGAAAGCATTCTAGAAAATGCTCCGATGAGCGAGGTGGCGCCTACAGTCGTGCGCTGGTGGACGCGACAAGCAGTGACATCGATTCCCGGCATGACTGCCGCCACCGCCGCCATCGCTGCCAGTGTCATCGTGGCATGGAAAGCCACGGCTTCCAGCGACGTCACCAACAACCCGGCTCTTTCGTACCTTGTGTCAGTGCCGCGCATGACACTGACGATGATTCTGGTCCTTCTGATCGTCGTAGAGGTGGTGCGTTCTCTGTAGTGCATTCAAATGGATATGCTCGGCAGGAGCTGATCGACCTTGACGTGTCTGACGGACCCAGGTGTACCAACTAGTGCTGCTCCGCTACTGGTATGCTACATCTCGATTTTTGGAAAGCATACGCGCATATGCGGCAGCGCGTTCTGAATGCCAAGCGGCATTCCGATTCGGACTCGACATCGTGAAGCGGTCAGAGCTGGCCGCGCGAGGCTATCGCCTGGGACGCATTTTACCGCCCGTAGGCCGCCTGGAAGAGGCCAGCAGCGCGCGCAACCCGAAGTTTGAGCTCCAGTGCCGGCGCCTGCGCATGTGCTTGCGAGAAATCAACGATTCCATGGAGCGCGTGGCTCGCGCTGTCGCGTCAAGGTCTCTCTCCAGTCTCGAAGGGGCCGTCCGGATCACATCACGGTTAGCCGCAGAAGATATGAGCACGGCCAACGAATCGGAGGATCGTACAACTCCATCTTTGCTTATCACAGCGCTGGCAAAGCGTCACGATTTGAACTCCCTCATGCTAGAGACAGCGCTGCGCGAAAGTCTTGTCGAAGACCTCTCGGCCCTCCTGACGAAGTGTTCAGGAACGCACGCGAGATACTTCATTTCGTGTGTTACAGCTCAAGAACACACGTATCAGCTTCTAACGCGGATGACAAAAGCGTGGACGGCCGATCTCTCGCGTTGGACTGTGAGGCACGAACGTCCCATCATGGTGGACGAAGACGTGCGCAACAAGACAACAACGATAAGGACTGAGCTGCCCAGCGAGGTTGCCTTGATCAGTCGCTCTCTACTGGACATCCAGACGGCTTGTGAGACGCTCGCAGCGCTCGCACGTACAAGCCAGCACGACATCGAAGACGATCTCTTGTGTGACGCGGCTCGAATTGCCACGTCGAGTGAGGAGAAAACATCATCGGCGCGATTGCAGAGACGATTGATGAAGTCCCGACTCCACATGGGAAAGCTGATGCAGCAACTTGCAAGCGACTGGGATCGTTTGGAGCGAGCAATCCAAGCAGCAGATCATGGTGGCGACTCAGTAGATAAGAGTGGGGTGGTCACAGGTAAGGTGGTGACTGATGGAGCAGCGTTGTATGACCACGACCAACGGCGACTAGACGAGATGCAGCGGGTTCAACAGCAAGACGCCGAGAGGGATTTTTTGTTGGTGTTCACGGCGACAAGCACGGGCGAGAAGGAGTTTGACCTACAGTCACTGCTCCGCCAGCAGCGGGAGCTTCGACGTGACGGATCACCCAACGTAGCGCCTGTGCCGTCGTTTATGGGCGAGCTCCACGACGTGCTCGAACGCCGCCAGGCTCTTCCATCGGCACCAACTCTCGAGAAACGGATCGGAGACGACTTGGTCGTAGCCCCTCGTCGAGACGAGTCCGTTCCGCTTTCTCCTTGTGCGCCACCTCGAGCAGTGGATCTTCAACAGCTGCTCCACTCGCGATTCACAGCTCAGCTTTCAGAGGAGAGCTTTGGTAGTGGCGAGTCCGACGAGGCAGAGGAGGGGGAGACCACAAACTAACTGTAAAAGAGTGATGAAAAGTAAATGCTCCATGTTGGACTGTCACATGCGGAAAAACTCGTGGCGCAACCGTGCGAGCGTCGCAAGTAGCAGCTGCCGCACGGCCAGATCTATGGACGGATCAAGCTCGTCCTCCGTGAGAAACGCGATGCTGCTGAGCGTCGTGAAGCCGCGGCGTTCCAGCTCGCGCCCGAACGCGAGTAGTCCCGGATGGCAAGCCGTCATCCACTGCACTACTTCGCCCTGTTCACACACTAGTATCGCTCCGTCGACGTGAGTCTCAATACTATCAACACAAGAGCCCAAGAAACAAACAAAGAGAGTGGGCGTACCAGGGCCAAACACACTGGCGTTCTCCTTCGCCTCGTCCAGACGCTTGCGAACGCGCGGACTCATGGGCGCGACCATGTCCACGTCGCCGTCGTCGCTGCGGCTGGGCTTGCGGCAGAGCTTCTTGGACGCCATGTTCAAGGAAGTGTGCGCCGCGCTGATGGAGTGGTCGTCGTCTTCGTACCGAGAGGGCAGCACGGGGCCGTCCGCGAGCGGCATCGTCAGCTGATTTCCGTGGGACGGCGGCTGCTTGCGCTTGCTTCCACTGTGATCACACGCTGTCGCCCGCGCGACCATGACCGAAGGTACGCGGACCAGACGCACACAGTCACTTGGAGAAGTGAGTGCATGGATCAGCATCCTCTATTTTTACTGTCCCATCACGATCCAAGCACAAAATACCAAACGACAGAGACCAAGAGCCAACCAAACACGCAAGGAATGTCGTATTCCGCACACTATCTAGGCAAATACGCGTCGCCACCGCCCGCATGGTCGAGATGCCGTCAGAGACGCGCGAGACGGCGAGGGCGGGGGCAGAACGCGAAAGCTGAGTCTGGTCGACCTTCTCACTCTCATTCCTATCGGGCGCCACGCTTTAAATGTCGTCAAAGTCAAAGCCGATGTCGTCGTCGTCCTGGTCCATCGACATCTCGACCGTGGTCTCGTTGATGCGCGCGTTATCGGGCAGCTCGCCGTAGGCTTTCAGGCTGCGCGCCTCGTCGGCGTTGTACTTGTGGATGATGTCGACCTTGCCGTCCTGGTAGTCGCGCAGCGACACGAGGATGATGTCGCCGGCCGTGATCCACACCTTCTTCCGCATCTTGCCGCGGATGTGTCCCAGTCGCGTCACGCCGTCGAAGCAGTACGCCTCCACGCGGCCGTTGCCCAGCATGCGCACGGCCTGCGCGTACTCTGTTGGCCATTTCCACCCATAGTCCGTTAGTTGTTTCCCCTCATTCGGCACCAACAGAGAAAGCACCACGAAACGCACCCTGTCCTTCCTCCTTGAACTCGAGCTCGCGCTTGTTCTCCTCGCCGTCGCCCTTTCCGCGGCGGCGGTTCTTGCCGCCCTTGCCCTTGTTCTTCGGCATCTTCTTCGCTTCTCTTGCTTCTCCGAAGTGGCCGCCACACAAACCAAACCAGCCCCCTTTTGTGCAGGTTTTCGTTGGTTTCGAGAGGCCCTCACGCTATTTTGGCCAATCATGGCGCGCTAGTTAACATATCTGAAATATAGATATCTTTGACGGATATATAAGTAAATAGGACGATAGTTGAGGAGGCGTCCGTCATCTTGGAACGCAAAGATCGAGCACCATGACGGACGAGACCTCTTCACTGGCGGCGAACAGCTCTAGCGCCGGCGCCGCCGCAACAGGCGCTATGGGAGTGCCGTCGACGCAATCAGCGGATCCGTCGACTGCGTCGATCTCGCTCGCGCGGTCAACGGCGTGGACGTCGCGCGTCAAGCCGCCGAACCATCCGCTGTCCGCCGCGTCCGCGCGCAAACCGGACAGCGCCGGCGGCGGCGGCTACAGCACGTTCGACTCGGCCGGAGAGCCGCCGTTCGGGCTCTCGACGCGACGCGCGCGGCGCCGGCTGCTGCGCGCGATCGAGCGCAAGATCGAGGAGAAAGAGCGCAGCCCGGACTTCACCAAGGAGTTCCGCGACCCGTTCTCGCTGCTTCTGCTGGTCTGCGCCGTGTTCCGGCTCGCCGACTATGCGCGCAAGGACGTGCAGGCCGAGACGGTCGCGCCGCTGCTCGAAGGGCTGTTCCTGCTGGGCGCGGCCGTCGCGAACGTCGTGCTCAACGCCACACAGCGCCGTCGCCACCACGACGAGATGGCCGAGCGCGTGCGCACGGCCGTGCAGCACATGCTGCTGCGCGCGCAGGACGCCACGGGAAGCGGCAGTGGGAGCACCACGGCCACGACGCCGCTCAAGCCCGTCGTGTTGCTGCCGTCGACAAACCTCATCGCGTGCTACCGCGACAGCCACTGGCAGCGCACGCCCATGAACCTGCTGGTGGAGGGCGACATCGTCGCGCTCATGAGCGGCGACCTCGCGCCGGGCGACGTCCGCGCGCTCAACCCACCGCACGCGCAGGCGCCCACAGAGTTTGCTCGCGGTACGAAGATCCCGAGCGGCGAGGAGACGCTCGAGACCACGCGGTGCAACGCGACGTTCCACCCGTCGCTGCTGCTCCCGCTCTGCGGCGACATGCGCGTGTTTGAGATGCGCGAGACGCCCGTCGTACAGGACATTGAAGACGCGTTCTTCCGCATCAGTCGGCCACTGACGTTCACGCAAAAGCTCCAGGCGGGTGCGCGTCGCGTCGCCGTCTACGTATGTACATTGTACTCGGCGCTGGTGCTCCTCGCGATCGCGTTGCGCGTGGTTGTCCAGCACCGTTCGCTCCACACGACGCTCAACCACGTGCTGCTGGGGCCTATCGGCATTTGGCTCTGCTTTGCGTCTCTGAACACGCCATTTGTGCTCTTCTTGGCCGAGGCGGCCGCGACGGCGTCCATCTTGGGATCGTTCGAGAGCGTTGTGTTGACGAACGCCGGCAGCCATGACGCCACAGCCACACAAGATCCTATATCAACTGATGAACAGGAAGACGACCACGAATCGGCCGCGCGCGACGCCCCGTTGGCCTCGTCCACTTCTTCAGCCGCAGCGGCGGCCGCGACAGCGTTCTTGAGCAAGCTGCAACAACACGCCAGTGACATGTATGACTCGGAAGAGCGCGAGAAGCTGCGGTCTGAGAATGCCTCGAACCAGTCGGCGTTCCGACGATCGCTGGAATACTTTCTGATCACGCTGCGTTTCCGCGCGACGACAAGCAAGATGGCCCACGATACTAGGGACCTGCAACGCGATGCGCGGCAGTTCCTCGCTATTCCGTTCCGCTCGTTTCGGCTGCTGGAGCGCCTGGGCAGCACAACCATGCTGTGCTGCTTCGACGATGACATTTTGTGCGAGCAGACACCGTCCGTCGAAGAGATTTTCCTGTTGAATGATAAGCCTGGCAATAGCTCCACTGTTCTGGATTTACATCCGGATCGCGAGTGTGAGACTGGCCTGAAGTTTGAAGACCCGAAGTGGCGCCAGCATCTCGCGTCGCTCAAGCCACTGGGGCTTTCAATCCTGCTCAACGACGCGGAGGACCCGGCGGATTATTACCACACATCCATGGGCTACCTCATGAGCGAGACTCAGATGTTGGCCGATGCAAGTGGGGGTCGCTGTGATCAGGACGCGTCTGCCTCGCCCTCGGACGCCTCGACAACGAAGAGGGACCCGTACTTGCGCACGTGTATTCAGCGGCTCTCTGCCCATGTGCGCATGCTTCCATTTCCGAAACACCTTCTGAGTCTGACGCGCGAAATCGGGTTTGTGGGTGAAGATCTCAACGTGTTTCGCCGCCTCCAGGCTCTCCACATCATCTGCCCTCGGCTTGCGCACCACGAGCACACGATTGACCACCACGATCAAGGCCAAGAAGACACGCGCTACCGAGGAAACTTGAAGACGCACTTGTACTCGACGATCGCGCTGGACCAACGATCCAACCGCCTCCAGTTACTCTCACGCGGGCACCCGATGGTCACTCTCGCACAATGCTCCGAGTACTGGGATGGCAAGTCGATTTGCCCGCTCACGAGCGAGAAGCGACGCACAATCCTGGAGATGTACAACCAATGGCGCGTTGAGGATCTCGATTGTGTGGCGCTGGCGTACGTGCCCGTGCCGCACAAACTATCGGGCATGTTCACGCGGTCAAAGAGCGATCAACTCGTACTACGTAACGGCATGGGCATGCTTCCGCCTGTGTATCTTGTAGATGACAGCGTCGCAGGCGATATCAACTTCCGCGAGACCATGGGTGTGACAGCCGCCGCCGCTGAGAGCAGTGAAGTTGCCAGTTTCGGTGCCGGTGTATCGCGCAGCCGAGGACGCAGCCAGCCGAACGTGTCTCCCGTGGCGTCTGCTGGCTCGAATGACGACTCGCGGCGCTTCATGCCACAGGGCATGAGCTCAGTCCCGTCGACCCACAAGGCCGTGTCACCTTCGTCGAGACACCGCCATGAACGGGGTCTAGCACCCCACGCGAGCGACGCCGCGTCATCAATCGGCTTCCACACTTCTGAGATGGAAACCACGGAAAGAGATTCTCTGCTGTGGCAGATCCAGGACGACCAAATCTTTCTCGGCATGGTCGCCACGGGTGTGCAGCCAAAGCGATCGATTCCAGAGTTCATTGAGGATCTCACGGCATCGGGCATCCGCTTCGTGTACTTTTCGCCGCGCAACATGCGTCGCAGCAAGCTGCTCGCCGAGAAAATGGGAATCGAGACAGACTGGAACTGCGCGATCTCGCTCCGGCCACTTGAGAGCGACGGCCCCGACCCACACCGTATGACCTCGAACTACTCCGACTGGGACGTCAAGGCGCGACTTCCACATGGCGTAGAAGCTATCAAGCGCCACATCCAAGAAGTGGATAACGTGCCGCTTCTTGTATCTTTATATACGGACAGTACGACGGAGACCATCAGTGAGATGATCTCGATCTTCCAGGAAAACGACGAAGTGGTGATGGGTGTCGGTTCCTCGCTCAAGGCCAGTAACGCCGCGCTGTTTTCGAAGGCAGATATTGCTGTGGCGCTACAAACAGGTCTCCACACACTCTTTGACGACCAACTACCTCGCGGGACCGAGCTGTCTGTTTTCTCAGAAGATGACGTGGATTTCAGCCACCTGCTGAACACTCTGGCGTGCTCGTTCAGCATCCATGGCAATAGCAATACCCTAAAGAGTTCCTCGGCGTCGGGGCTCACGCAACTCATCGAGTTGATCAGACTGGGGCGCTGCATGCTCACCAACTTCCACCAGATGATCGCCTTCATCTTCGTCTCACAACTCTTCCTTGCGACGCTGATTCTCGCCACGTACGTCGTGCCATTCCCGTCCGTACCACAGCTCAGCTGTGGATCCATTTTCTGGTTCCTCTGGGTGCTTGTGCCGGCGCTTAGTCTCTGCATGCTCGCGTCCCCAGAAGAGAAAGACGTGATGAAGCGCACACCACGCAAGAACGAAGCCATCAATCTTGGTGACAGGGACCTGCCACGACTCGCGTGGTACTTTGTGCTGCGCCACGTGCCGTCGGTGCTCGCCTCCATTATCGTGTACGAGAGCATTCTAGGGCTTTCATTGGCAGCGAACCACGCCGGACTCGACCAAGTGTACGCGTCGTATCGGTGGATTGATTTTATTCTACACACGTCGCTCGCGCAAGTACGGCCGCGTCCTCCCGCCGTGGTGGCAGCAATCGACCGAGCCGAGGCCGCGATGATTTTGATGATCGGGCTGTCAGTGATCGCGTCGTCCACGAGCTACCTCCACCGGTGCGAGAGCATCTTCACGGCGTCGCCGCTTCGCAACCGCATTTGGACCGTGACCACAAGCGTGCTTGTCGTCGTTCAAGTCGCGATCAGTGTGTGCCGCGCGGGCCTCACGGGCGCCGACGGAATGGCGCTGTCTTTCTTTGTCGTCCACGTCGTGCCGTGGTACTTTTGGTGCGCGTTACTCATGTGGCCAGTGATCACGTTGGCTGTGGACGAGATTGTCAAGAGCCACGACCGTCACCATATGACTCGATATTACAAGTTCTTGCGGATGCAATTTGACACGCGTCTGGGGATGTGGAGTCCGAAGTGATCGACATCAGCAAGCGGGACCGGAATGTTGAAGTGAGGAAGGTTGGGTGGGGAATATGAATACGAGATGCTTTTGGCTCACGGATGGTATGAGACGGAGGCCGGAGCTCGACCACGTGGGAATATGGCGTAGGGAGCTCAACGAAGCTGGGCTTACGGCGGCGTCTCGTCGCCCTCCTCGATGCTAGCTGCACAAAAGGTCCGCCTGGGGAGGGGAAAGTTGCGTTTTGATCGATAAATAACTGGCTAACTTGCGGCTACTCTAGTTGGTCTGACTACTTGTTCGTGCTTGTTTGTTGTTTGCTGATCTTTGGTGATGTTGTGGGCTTGGGTTGTTCGGATCAAGAGCGGAAGTAGGCGGCGAGATTGCATCGGAAGATTGCCACCTCAGCGGGGGCGTCGTCGCCAAGCGCCGCAACATCGGGCGGCGCGAAGTGCTTCGCGCATCTGCTGGCGCCGCATCATCGGTGCCGCCTGGTGGCGCGCAGCGCGCGTCCAGAGCGACCTCTTGAGCCGTGCGACGACGGGGCTCGCGGCGGCGCGGTGTCCACGCTTCGTTGTCGGGATCCATGGTCAAATCAATGACCTCGACCGTCAAGTCGTCCGTGTTAGAGAATATGGGTCTGGTAGTGCAGTTTATTAGGACCAAATTTAGTATTGTGAATTCCGACCAAAATTGCCTTTTTCGGGCATTTGGTTTCTGGATTTTGACTTGCCAGCGAAACGCCGTAGATCATTCATTGGTCAAAATACTTGTTGAGTGGCGTATAATTGGCTGAATAATCTTTAAATTTGACCAATCATATGAGATGCGGCATTTGCATTGTCCGGACTTGAGATTATCTCTGGATTGTGAATCCGGAGATCAAAAACCTCTGCTATGGCATAAATGTCTGGATTTTATCATTCAATACAGGTTGGGGAGTGGTCGGCGAATCAAATCCGGCGAGCGACTGACTCGCCGACGGAAATCTCAAGTGAAACACACAATACACCTCCACAAACACATAGCTCTATGAGCAGTGATCAGCAAATAGACCCAGGAGGTTGGACGTCAACATCAACAAAGACAACCATAAACAGACCTCGGAGCTTTCCCCGAAACGCGTTTGGCCCGTCGCAACGCAAAATCCCAGAAAGTCTTGCAGCTCACATCCGACCAGCCCACGCGACGCTCATTTCTGAAGCTCCCTCGCGTGATGAGCAACGCGCGAGCATTGCCCGGTTCATCCAGCATGAACTGAGCGAGGCGCAGAGGAATGTCGCCTCGCTCCAGCAGCTTGGCGCTCAACAAGCCGAGCTGCTAGGGGCTCAGCAGGCCGAACTGCTGAGACAGCAGCAGCAAGCCGCTGCTGCTCCGGCGCGTTCACGCCGACCCGCACCCCTCAAGGTCGACGTGTCAAAGTACACAGCGGCTGAGAATCAGTCGCTGCTGCGCTGGTTCGTCGAGAACGACCACGCTATGGAAGCCCGTCGCATCGAGGACGATGCGATGCAAGTCACGTTCGCCATTTCCAACCTTGGCGGACGTCCGAGGACCTTGGCGCTCGGCCTTGAGCTGCACGACCCGTTCTGCTTCGGGTCGTACAAGGAGTTCAAGGAGAAGCTCAAGCAAGCGTTTGAGCCTCCTCGTACCAAGTTCAGGGTCACGCTTACGCTGAGCACGCACGATATCTCGTGAGTTGTATCGTGTCCAAGCCGATTGATGATCAGTCGCAGATCATGACGTTCATCAAGGGCCTTGTCGACGGTCCCGTCAAGACCTACCTGTTCCGCCTGGAACTGGACACGCTCGATGAAGCCATCGGCGTTGCGCTTCAGGAGGACTTCAGCCTGAAGCAGGCGTACGTCCACTCCGCGGCCTATCGTCCGGGGTGACGATTGGAGGCCGGAGGTCCAGAGGCCATGGACCTCTCGTACGCTGAGAGCGACCAGCGCTCAGCATCCAGCAAGGGTTCGCAGCAGTGCAACCGTTGTCAGAAGACCGGCCATTACGCGTATGAGTGTAATGCCCCACGCCTAGTGTCTCGTGACGCTGCGCGTGGCGACCGTTCCTTCAGCCGTAAGGGCCAAGGTGTAACGGGCCGCCGTTACAGCACCTTGCTGCTGAGGAAGCTGCTTGCTTGTCGGGCTGTCGCTCCGAGTCGATCCCCTGATCGACGAGCGCCACAAGAGGCTAAAGACAGACTGTGTGTATTTTAGGGCAGGGTTTTCCCCTCGGGGAAAACCTGCCATACGACATGACACTGCCTAACCTAATAAACCTGAGTCATGACTTAGGGTATCTCCGCACCCTAAGTGGACCACAAAAGATATGTACCCTACACTACAATGTACCCTGGGGGCGTGTAACCAGTACCCCGTTACACAAGGGAAGCGTTCGAACGTTGCGACGAAGTCGTCGCAGCGTGGCGAACAACCAAAAAACGGTCGGGCTCAGTAGTGGCGGAGCGCCCTGCTGATCCAGCCGCGTCAAGATAGTTTGTGGGAGTCTTGACGAAGGCTGCTCCCAAAGCACAGTCACTGTGCTTCGTCACACCCGGTGATGATGAGGTCCTCATCACCTTGAAGCTCCAGGTCGCAGGTAAAGACCTGCGAGCTCTCGTTGACTGTGGGGCGTCGAACAACTTCGTTCGGCGACAGTCGCTGGAGGATCTCGCGCTGGAATACGTCGAGCGTGAGATCCCTCCGACGAGAATGACGTTGTGTCGTGAAGTGGGTCGGCAAATTTCTCTTTCTTCAGCGATAAATCAAGAGAAACCGCCCAATCAACGCCAGAAATCAGAGCCCTGAGTATCCACTTAATTGTTCGTGGAACTGTGGGAAATCAATGTCGTTCACGCTCAGTCTACTCGCTGTTGAGCGAACCATTTACGTGACGTGTGCACTTGTTTCCGAGGGGAATCGGGGGTGAATCTGCAGAGATACTTCAATCCACAGACTCGAAACAGGGGGCCACTTAACGTAAAGTACGTGTATTCGCACAATCGTCGCCTTGCTACGCAAAGCGTTGTGACACAACGACTTTGCTGCCTTCCTTCAACGTGCCTCGCGCCCTGCGCAAGGGTCACGTCCTTGCTCACGCTCATCGCCCAGAACTAACGCACAATCAAGTGCAGTCCCGCTTGATTTGCCGTGTTGATTTGTCTTTCAGCAATCAACCAACGGACAATCAGAGTGCAAAATCACACGGACAATCAATCGGAGAAGATACCGAACGACCAACAACGGGGTGAGAGATGCCCCGGTGCCGAAGTCACACACGTCGTGAAACCTTCCTACAGAAGTTTTACACAACTCGCGGGAAAACTTCGGACGACTCCCCACTCCAGTACCAAAGCCGCTAAAACTTCTGTAGGACGCTTTCACGCGTCGGCACCCACACACCCCACATCGGGCGACGTTGCTGTCACCGGGAGACGCCAAAATTTGAAAATTCCAGCGAGTCGCTCGACCGACTTGACCAGCTCTTGCCGGCCTTCACTCACACCAACCAGCTTCATTCCGATCTTGAGCCGCCCCTCGTCCTTGCTGACGGCCGGCTTAGCTGGTCCCACGACGTCAGCTAGCAGCACAACCGCATCGTCCGAGTTCGTCGGCTCTTCGACACTTTCTGCCGGCTCTTCCGCGGTTTTGGCCGGCTCCGGCGGCGCTGACGCACCGCTCACTGGTACGACCGGCTCTACCGGCGCTGGTTCTGGTGATACAGCACCTACGCCAGGTCCTGACACACTTCCAATTCCCCCGCCCCTTGGCAGGATCTTCGTAGGTGCGTCATACCGGATCCGAGGCACTGCCGGTGGCAGACTGGCGTTGTACGCGTCGTCCAGGTCGTCTTGTCGCCGGACGAACTCCCGCGATGGTCTGCCACTCTTGGTACTTGACTGAGCCGGCTCGAGCGCATCGTTCGCCCAGCGGCAAGTGATCTGGATCGACGAAATGTGCGACGGCAGTTCTTGCAGAGACCAGAACCGGCTTCGACGAGATGTTGACGACTCGAACGCCGTCAGGCAAGCCATCTCGGCCCACAACCAAGCTCGTCACCCAGCTGGGCGACCGGCACAACCAGATTTCCATCTCGCTCGCCCGGGAGCGACCATAAACCACCGGCACCCACGCACTCCGACCAGGCAGAACATGCATGTCCCCCGTTGTGTGAACCGAGATCCGGCTCGGTAGTGCTGGGCGAGGTCCCTTGGCGAGGAGAGGAACTCGTTCTTCGTCCGGGAGCTGTACTTGGCCATCGTAAGCTGCCAGACGCACGCCGGCTCGTACCATGAAGTCCATGCCGAGCAGGCAATCGATGCCTTCACCAATGTTTCCGACCCACAGGTCGAGGACGTACACCACACTCAGGCCGAGAGTGACCTTGGCGGTTGCCCTTGCGGTGACGTAAGTAGTTACGCCACCGATTCCCTTCACCTTTAGTCGCTCGTCATGCGACATCGCCAAGCCCAGCCGTCGGGCCAGGTCAAGGCTGAGGATGCTCGTCGTGGATCCCGAGTCCAGCAGTATGTTGACCCGGTGGTCGCACACGGCGCCATGCACCAGTGCCATACCGGTCCTACCTGCTGGATCAGGGTGGTTAGACCACCAACCACGACGCTCACCAGCTCGGAGGCGGAAGGACTTCCCCAGAGCCGAATCCTCTGTGCCACCAGCCGATACCAGGTACGAACGCGCTTCGTTTTCTTCTGACAAAGATGGTAACTTGTTGTTGGAATTAGAGTCGTCACTCCTACCAACGAATGCAAACACATGTAGAACTTGGGCATCTTGTGTCGCCTTGGGGGCTTGATGCTCGGCGCGTACCGGGTCCCCGTGAGACCCCGGCGAGCTTGCTAGTTTAAAGGCTGCGCAGCGGTAGCCGCAACAGCACTCGCACTAGACTTGGTGTCCGCTTTCGCGAACATGGCCTTCAAACCTTGCTTGATCGGGCAGTCGGCCGGCGACGAGTGGGCTTCATCGCAGAGCGCGCAAGTCGTCGGACTGGCTTCCGCCGGCTGCATCGGGCAGTCTCTGGCCCAGTGGTCGCTCGCACCACACTTGAAACAACCGGTGTAGGACTGGTTGACCGGCGCTTGCGGGTTCGACCAGCGCGCTTGACTGGGCGGCGCCAGTGGCTGACCAGCGCCAACTTGGCTCAACCGGCTCTGCTGGCTCGCTTGAGGACGCTGCTGCTGGCCGGCCTTGTTGCCGCGCCACGAGCCTTGCTGCTTGAACTGGGAACTGGTCGCCGTCACCTGATACACCTGCTCGGCGTCGAGAGGGTATGGTTCCGGCTCGACTTCGACCTCATCGTCCTCGAAATGCACCGAGCGACCAGCAACCGGTTGCTGGTACCCGTCGCGGTCATCGTCGCTGTCGTACGCGTAATACACCGTGCCAGTCTTGGAAGCTGAACGATGTTCAGGCTCGCGGTCTCGGCTGCTCGAGCGAGCTGAGCGACTGCGTTCTTCCCGGCAAGCTGGTGGCGCTCCCACGACTTGAGAGCTTCGCCGACTTCATCCAGCGAGCGGAACGTCTTTCCAGAGAGAGACTGGCGCGCAGAGTCGTCCGAGAGCGTCTTGATGAACCGGTCGATGTGGCGACGCAGGTCGGGGGCAGCAGACAGAGGCACTCGCGCCTTGCGTGCGGCGGCATTCAGCCGCCACAGGTGCTGGAGCGGGGTCTCGTTGCGGCGCTGGGTCGTCAAGAAGTACTTTTCCAGCGGCGCGTCCCGCTCAGTGCAGAACTCACGCTCGAAAGCATCTGAGATCGCGCGCCAAGAGGCCCTCTCTGCCGCGCTGAGCTGGGCCAGCCAGGCGCGCGCGGCGCCGCGCAGGTACAGCTTCAAGAACCGGATCTTCTCCTCGTCCTTCCAGCGGCCGGCTTGAGCCAAGTACTTGTACTCTTCCCAGAACGACCGGTTGTCGTAGTACGTGCCCGTACCGTCGAATCGATCGAGGATCCGGCTCGGGATGAAGGGCCTCATCGCAAGCGCCGGGTCAAAGACGAGCTGCGCCGGGACGGCAGAAGACGGCCCAGCCAGCATCACCGTGGCGTTTGCCGGCTGAGGCCGCTGCAACTGAGGACTTGGAGCAACTGCCGGGATCGAAGGGCTTGCGTACGTCACCGACGGGGCCGGACCAGCTGGAGCTACCACTCGACTTGGTGTTGGCATGCTCTGAGCTGGTGCGGCACTCGGTGGCATGACGCCGGCGACTCCGTGCGCGTACACTGGCTGCTGAGGGGGCATCACGACTTGCGAAGGCGCCGCGGCCGAGTTCACCGCCGACATGGGGTAATCAGAAGGTGATGACGGCAGGCCAGCACTCACCGGAGCTGGCGCGCTTGCCGCGCGGCCGGTAGGGACCGGTTGACTGGGCATCGTGCCAGCGCCAGCGTACATCGGCGCGTGATTCGGCACTGCGGCAGCGTGCACCGGAGCCGGTCGCGCCCCTGGGGCCGTGTTGTGGACCGGGGCGACGGCTGGCTGCCGGAAACGGTACTCGCTCGGATCGACGAAGGCCTGCGGCTGGAAATGCACGCCTCCCAGCCCAACACGACTGAAGAACGGGTCTCGACCGAGGTCGGAGACACCGTCAGATTGCTGAGCCGGCGCCGGTGACGCGATCCCTCTCGGACGGTCCTGGGCAGACGGCGTCGCCTGCGTTGCGCTCCCGACACTGAACCAGCTCGAGTGCGTGTCGAACGCGGAGTTGGTCGAGAAGACGTCGTCGCTCGAGCTCATGACTGGGTCCGGTTGACGCATAGCGTTTGGATCAAATGTCGACCGCACCGAACCAGCTGAAGACGCGGTGGGAACACTGCGATAGCGAATCCACTCGTCGACCTCGAACGCAAGGACGATCATCGCTTCTTTGATACCGAAATGCACTTCTTCCTTGGTCAGACGCGTGAGGTCAGGGGCACCGGCCACCGCTGGCGGGACCAGGTTCATGAACGAGTAACCGGCCTCGAACAGAGCCATCTGGAGCAGGGAGAGCTTCTCGATGCCGGAAAGCTTGTCGAGCCGGATGCGGTACAGGTCAGACCTGGGTGACAACGGGTTCGTTGCGTGGACAACGTCGAAGAGCCTCAACCAGCTCGGTCCGTGGAACAACTCGACTGTATCGGCCGTGCGACCGGTCACAACCTGCGGGGCCATTCGCGGCGAACCTCCTTCGCGCGGGATGACTCGAGCGTTGAGCGCACTGGTCCAGTGGCTCACACACTCCCTGATGATGAACGCCGCGTAGATGTCCGCTTCATTCGTAGACGACTGGCCCGGGCCGAGGCTGAACGACTGTCCAGCTCGACGGGCTTGCTCAACACGCGTCGCGACACCCGGCCCGGCCGGTTCTTCGGCAGTTGATTTCGTGCTTGCTGAAGCGACTTCAACCGGGGAACTGGCTCGACCGGCGCCAGCCGCGCCGGGGCGTTCATCGCGCTGCACCTTCTTAGCCGGCTTCTTCGACTTGGTCGACTGGCTCTGCTGAGCCGTCTGCTGCGCGCGCGACGTCTCGCGCTGCTGCTTATCGACCGACTTCTTCGACTGCCCACGAGCGGCTTGTGACTCGCCGGCTCTTGGTGCCGACTTCTTCGACTGGGATCTGGACGCGCTGCGACGCGGCTCGTCCGTCACCACCGGCTCCTTCGTCCTCGGGCGAGATTGTGATCGGCCTCGAGCGGCTGGATCCAGATCGAAACTGCTCATGCTGTTGCCTGAGCTTGACGCGCCGGCTTGATTGTCGCGCACTGAGCTTCTGCGGGCCGGGCTTTCGCGCACCGGGCTCCCGCGCACCGGACTCCGGTACTTGGGCGCCGGCGCCTCTGGCGACTCGGAGTTGCTTTTTGTTTCTTCGTCATCATCATCGCTGGTCAGGGACATGGCGAGACGACGACGAGGGGCGGAAGCGGACCGCCCCGTTCTGCCAGCGTTCCGCTGGCTCTTGCCGGCTTCACGCCGGCCTTTGCCAGCTTCACGATCGTCTCGGCGACTCGTGCGCTGGCTTCCGGCGCCGGGAGACTTGTTGGCCTTCCGAGCGCCCTTCGACTGGGCTGGTTCCTTGCTCGACGTAGCTGGAACCGGCTTCACAGGACTAGCCTGGTTAGTGTTAGACGCATCCATAGTGGACATACTCACGCTACCAGTACCAGCTCCTGGCATACGCACCAGTTGTGATGAAGCGGTATGCAAAAATATCAATCACTCAGATATTCAGATAGGCTCTGCACTCTCTTACCAGCTAGGCCGGGTGAAGGGGTAGCGCCGCTAGCTGGTAACCAAAGAAGACGAGCGAGCCGGGTTCTCAACCGGCTCTGGTTAGTCCCCCTCACGTTGTGTACCCTTTGGGGAAATCGGTTCTTTGAAGCTTAAGTAAAGTGGAAATACGTCTATTACAGAACGTCTACCCACTCAACCAGGTCTCTCAATTAAACCAGCCCTTGTGAATACCAGTCGGAATATAAACACACAATCACAC
>JAMFLL010000731.1:0-24413 GCA_027475725.1 Pythium rhizo-oryzae | reverse complement strand
CCTTTGTGATTTGTGTGCTACGCCTCTCACAGCCACCCATTGTGAGGGGATGGCGCGTGAGAGGCATGTCCACGACACCATAGCTCATATACGCTGGAAATGACAGGTCCAGGTGCTCAATGCGCTGTGTCACTGGAAACTCGAGAGCTGCGCGGAGATCCAAAAGTACCTGTTGGCTCTCCAGAAGGAGGCCGATCCCAAGGCGTTGGAGGCTTTGGTAGGCTGCCCCCCCCCCCCCCCCCCCTTATGCGAGATTCGGTGTGAAGTTGAAGTCTGACAGTATGATGGTGTTCATGCGGTGGCTATCTCAAACAGCGTTCGACGCCCATTGGGTATGACGATGCCGGCGCGACGTACTGGTACTTTGGCGACTGCTGCTGGGTGTACGCGGAAGACCGTCCGGAGTGGCAATCGCAAAGGTGCGTTCGTCTTCAGATGGACACCAACGTGGACATATTTATCTGAATACCGTGATGTCCCTGCAGCGCCCAAGAGTACGCGGTGGAGTTTGCCGACGCGAAACGGATACGGCTCTCCATCAACTTTGATCCGAAGAGATCCGCGACCCCTCTGCCCAACAAATCGTCTGCGCACACTGAGGCGGTCGAGGCATCCCAAACGAACGGCAAAGCATTGGAGGTTCCTGAATCGACTGTGAATGACAAGATGCAAATCACTTCGCTCGTAGAAGAGCAGATCGACGATGATGACGAGGAAGACCAGCCCCTTCCGGCACACACGGCCAGTGAAACCAAGGAAGCGATGAAGACGGAAGTGAGCGAAATCACATCGACTGAAGTTCCTCCTCGGGAGGAAGCTCAAACGCCGAGCCGGAAAATGGACATCACGATGCTTTGTGGTTCGCCTTCGACTGCTGAGAGCTCACCGAAGCCGGAACCGATGGAAGAGGACGAGCATGACGTGTCAGAAGACCGCTTTATGAGCACGATTGTGTCCACCAGAGATCCCGTCAAGGGCGAGCCCCAGGTAGAAGACATCAACGCTGAATCGCAAACTGAGAATGCGAAGACTGAGATTCAACCTGAAGATCTCAAGTCCGATAAGAGAGAGAGCAAGCAGGAAACGAAGCGCAAAGAGGGCGAGGCAGCTGTCGAAGATGGACCGCCTGAGATGAAGAAGCGTCGAATGAGTGATGAAGAGGTTGATCTCAAGAATGATCAGAAGTCTGTGGACGCAGAGGCTGGCGCCCCTCCGAAGCGTAGGAAAACGCGCTTCCACGATATCATTCGTGCATCAGACAATACTCTTCAGCCTCTGGTGGACAAGAAGGATGACAGCACAGTTGCAGTACTCAAAGTGGAGACTGGCCCCGTGGCATCGATCAACCCGGTTCAAGAGCCGTCAGCTGTACAATCCTCAACTGAGGCAGCAGCACCAGAGAGCGTTGGCCAAGACGAGGACTTCGACATTGTATGCGAAGCCTGCCAACGCTCGTACGACCGACGCTACCTGGATCCCCCGCTCGACCACCGTCCAGTAGGGGAGTGGCGGTGTTTTGAATGCCTCGTGAACGACGCAAGAGGCTGGCCTCGACGAAGAAACCCTCCTGCAAAGAGTCCGAAAGGGAGCATCATAGATGGAGCCGAAGATACGGAAAACGTGGCCTCTCAAAAGAAGAGCTCATCATCTTCCAGACGATCAAAAAGCAAGAGCAGCAGCAGCTCTAGCACTAGCAAGAGTAGCAGCAAGAAGAAATCTTCGTCACGCAGCTCTTCTTCATCTCACAAGAAGGGAAGCAGCAGTAAGAAGTCGTCGAAAAAACATAAGAAGTCCTCGTCGTCGAAGAGCCACAGCAGCAGCAGCAGCAGTCGCCATCACAGCAGCAGTCGCCATAAAGAAGAATATGCCAAGTTGGTAAAACTCGCGCAAGGCCGCAAGAGGGAGCGACTCGCGATCGAAAAGGAAC
The DNA here is from genome assembly GCA_027475725.1 of Pythium rhizo-oryzae. Taxonomy (NCBI): domain Eukaryota; phylum Oomycota; class Peronosporomycetes; order Pythiales; family Pythiaceae; genus Pythium; species Pythium rhizo-oryzae. The sequence continues at coordinate 22,486 of JAMFLL010000731.1, read as the reverse complement.
GGCTGAACGGAGCACATTTGTGCCCAGTCTCGCTGGACGGCCCCACTGGTTGGCGAGTCGTGTGCTCCAGTGTCGAAGGCCTCCGCCAAGTAATTGAGAAGCTTGCAGGTGGATCCCTCGAGCAAGACAGGTACGACGGAACCATTGGATCGATGTGTTTGGTCCGCCACACTAACTCCATGATTTTTGTTAGGTTACGAGGTCGGCTCATCTCAATCCTGAAAACCGAAGAGAAGATGGAAGTCGAACGCCTGAAGAAGCGGGAGCAACAGCTGTGGCAAGTGTTGCCTCGTAGACAGTCATCCCGCGTAGCTATCAGCCGGATAAAAAACCAGAACAGTGGAGACTCCGCCGGTGAGAGTGAAGAGGAACAAGACGAGCACCGTGACACACAGCGCTCATCTCGCTTGCGAGGCACAACAAACGGCCACGATAGCCGCGAGCGTCTCGCTCGTGATCGGTACGTGTTCACTTTTAGTGTCGCTATGAGCTGTTGCGCCATTGTACTCACCGTTTACCCTGTAGCGAGTCTCGTGCAAGAAGACGGCGCGCTGTAGATGATTCAGAGTCAGATGTTGAGAGTGAAGACGATGACGTTGCGTCTCAAGTTCGGAGTGTCGCCGGTTGGATCAACTGGAAGCACGTGCATGGAGACGGTAGCTTGGCGCTGGTTTGCTCGGGAGTAATTGATCGCCTGCTGAAGGAGGAGATCTCGGTGCGTTATTAGGAAGCGCCTTCAGACGGTCGATATTCATGTGGGGCTGACATGCCTTCTTATGCTCCAGGAACTCTTTGCGCGCCCAGTGGACCCCGAAGAAGACGGATGCCCCGACTACTTAAGTGTGATCGAGCAGCCTATGGATCTTGGTACCATCCGAAAGCGAGTGAACGCTGGCTTTTATACGGTACGTAGACTCGGTACCTGCTCATTCAATTATGTCCCGTGCTAATGTTACGCGTGTATAGGGATGGGACCTGTTCAAGACGGATGTGGATCGTGTGTGGAAAAACTGTCGAAAGTACAACTCGCCCGACACTGTTGTCGTCGAGTATGCCGATGCTCTGGATGAGATGTTCAAGCAGATGCGTAAGGAGGCTGAAAAGAAAGGTGTTCGAAAGATGGGGAAGCTGGATCCTGGAGTAGATGGAAAGAGCACGGATCCCGCCCAAGTGGACTATGACGATGAAGCTTTGCAAGAGAGCTCCGACGACGAGAACGTGAAGGGTAACTCCAAGAGCGACTCTTCCGCGAGTGAAGTATCCAGTGAAGAATCTGATGACTCCAGTGAAGCCAATAGTGATGACGAAGATGAGGATCGCCCAAGCAAGCGGAAGACGCGTACACGAACAAGCACGAAGGCCAAGCCCGCGTCTCGAACTTCTTCCCGTCCCAGTCGTTCTTCACGAGCGACGACGTCGTCGTCTTCAAAGCAAAGATCGTCTCGTCGCAAGTCCAAGGGAAGCGATTCCGAGGAAGAGGAAGCTGAGAGCGGCTCCGACAGTGAAGAAGACGAAGATATGGACTTAAGCGACGATTCAGATGAAGGGGTTCGAGGTCGCAGCAGTCGATCTCGACCGCGAAGAGGTGCTCAAGCTTCGTCTACGCGCGCCCCGTCGCCGGCTAGTGCTGTCGGAGCCAAACAGCTCGGAGAGCCCAAGGCGAAGCCAGCGCCAGGGCGTCGGAATCGCATCGATGACAGCAGCGACAGCTCTAGCTCTGACGACAGCATGAAGCGCGATGACTCTTCATCCTCTTCTGACTCGGATGACGGGGATGACAACGAGAACGAGAAAGTGTCAAGTCAGACCCCAGCCGTGGGGGCGTCTACATCCGGACAGGGCGCGACGCAGACGAACCACCAGCAGGTGGCGGCTGCCGCGCCTCCACCCCCTTCGAGCCCACCGCCGCCACCTCCTCCATCGTCGGCCGCGACGACGCCTGGCAGCAACCGGAAGCCCAGCGCTTCCAGCCGAAGCCGCGCGAGCCCGACGGGTTTGCTGAACCCGTACCAGTCGCCGGGCTCGTCGTCGTCGTACTTTTCGTCGTCCGAGAGCGAATCGAGCGCTGGCGGCAGCGACAGTAGTGATAGTGAATAGGCAGATGCAAGAATACCCTGTGCGCCATGTTCTCCAAGACAGCGCGATACCCCTGTTCGTTTTCGACTCGGCTTGCTTATGTCTCGATGCTACTTGTTCCTGCAGTCTCTCACTATCTACATCCTCACCATAGCAGCACGAGGTACAGCAGCCACAGGAAGGCCGTGAGGAACGCCAGGTTGGGCTTGCTCGCGAGGAAGCGCAGGTTGAAGCGGAACGACTTGAAGCTCGCCTCCGGGTCCACGAACGCATTGTCCTCGAAGTACCTGCCCTTGTACGGGTTCGCGAGGCCGAGCTGGCGGTTGAGCCACGTCGACACGCGGAACGAGAGCCGCACGAGCGCGCCGATCTCGAACGAGCAGATGGGGCGCAGCATCGGGTCGCCAACGTAGCTGAGCTCCTCGGGCGAGCAGAGCCGCAGCCCGCGGCGCAGCTGGTTCACGCCCTCGAGCGTGAGCAGGTGGCGCAGCTTGCTGTGGCGACTGGGCTCGAGCGGCTCGAGCCCGTTGGCGCTCGAGAGCGACCGCGCGTGGGCCGTGGACGCCACGTACGCGTCCGAGATCTCAAACACGCGGCGCAGCTGGCGGCTGAGCCGGTGGACGCGCTCGAACGGCGTCTCGCCGGCGCCGCTCTGCGCGCTGCGCTGCGAGGACGCGGGCGGCGCGTCGGCGATGCCCGAGTCGCTCCAGAGCTTGTCGAAGACGCGCTCGGCGTCGCGGTGGTAGGTCGCGTGGATGGGCACGCCGATGCACTCGATGCCGAGCGCCTTGCAATGGTACGTGAGCACCTGGCCCTGCAGCGGCGACAGCACGTCGCTGCGGTCGGCCTTGTTGTTCTTGCCGCTCTTGCCGCTCTTGCTCGAGATCTGGAGCAGCGAGGAGGACGACGAACCGATCGAGTACGGCTGGTTCTTGTCCAGAAAGTCGGACGCGCTCCGCAGCAGCGACAGCAGCTCCGGGTTGAACACGCTGAGGACGCGGTCGAGCACGACCAGCGAGCGCTCGTCGCTGCCCGTGAAATCGAGCTCCTTCGCGCGCTCGATGAATGCGCCGAGCAGCGTCGTGTAAAAGTGGTAATTGGCCAGCACGTATGTCTCCCACGCGGGCGTGTACACAGACGAGGAGGTAGACGCAGAGGACGACGGCGAGGACCCGTTGGGCGAGTCGCCCGCCGCGGTCGCGTCGGAGGTGCCGCGGCGCAAGCCGCCGTTCGTGGCGCCGGCGGTGGGCGCTTGGCCCTTGGCCCACTGCTGGCAGTTCCAGGGCTGGATGTACGCGAGCCAGACGTCCGCGATCGCGAGGAACGCCGTGGGCGAGAGCCCGATGGGCGCGCGCGAGAACACGAGCCGGAAGAGCTCGTACAGCGGGCGCCGCATGACGCTGATACTCGGGCTCAGGTACCCGCCGCCGCTGCCGACGACCATGCCCGAGTACGCGCTGGCACCGGCTGTGGCCGTCGCGACCTCGAGCGGTGCCGGGTAGAACGAGTCTGAGAGCAGGTGGATGATCGTGAGCAGCAGCGATGACAGCAAGTCGTCCGATGGGGCCATGTAGGTTGTCTGTGTGAGCACGGTCGCGAGCGGACTCGCGAGCTTCTGCTGCGCGCGGTAGCCGCTCCAGTCGGCGGGCGGTGTGGCGCTGGTGCTGGCGTTGGCAGTCGCGTCGTCCGAGAACACGATCAGGTTCTGGCGCAGCCAGAACTCGATAAGGATGTGGAGAAAGAGGTTCGAATACTGGAGCAGCTTGCCGTGGAAGCGGCTCGGCACGGGCTTGCTCGAGTCCGGGAAGAAGAGCTTGAGGTACTGCAGCAACAGCACGTTGTACGGGTTGCCCTTAGTGAGGCTACCCACGCCCTCGGTGAAGAACGCGCGCCAGCTGTAGTTCTCCTTGCGCTTCGGGCGCGCGAACGTGTCCGAGAGCGAACCCATGAGCGAGGACGACGCGGACGCCGCGGCCGCGGCCGCCGACTCGGCCGTTGCGGGGCTGGTCTGGTGGTTCGCGCTCGCCGGGTGGCGCATAAAGTAGAACAGGAACAGCTCCTTGATGGATACGAGCAGCACCGGGTTGCGCGGGTCCACGCGCTGCTTAGTGATGGGCTTCTGAAGCAGCTGCGTGAAGAGCGCCGACGTGTACGCCGAGCGGCTGAGTAGCGACATCTTGGACTGCTCCGGCAGGAGATCAAGCTCGAGCTTGAACTCGACCGGGTGGGTCATCTTGAACAGCAGCTGGAACATCGAGCCAGCCTCGTCCTCCTTGAGGAACCCGAGAAAGTCGGCCAGCGCGCGGCCGCCGGGCGTGAGGCTGTCGAGGTAGCTCTCCATACGCAGCTCCTCCTCCTGCGCGGCGCTGAGCGCGCCACCAAGCGCCGAGGACGACGCCTTCTTCTTCAGGCGCTGCACGGCGCCACCGGCGGCCGAGGTGCCGACGCTGTAGTCCAGCCAGCCGCCGTACTTGTGTTTGGAGACGTCGTCGTTGCCAAAGAGGCGATCGAGGATCTGGTTAAAGCGCTCGTAGAACTTGCGCTTGATCTGCGCCGAGTTCTGCTTGCTCGCGGCCGTGCCCGTGAGGCTCGACTGGACCTCCATTGCCAGGTACCGCCGCAGCACGTCGACCACGAGCGGCACGTCGTAGCTCGCGAGCAGGCGCTCAAAGTCCTCGTCGCTGTCGAGGCTCGCGTACGAGAGGTCGGCCGAGGTCGCGCGCCGCAGCGCCGGCGCTGGCGCGCTCGACGGCCCGTTCTCCCCGCTGGTGCCGGCGCTGGCGCTGCGGGATGACAGGCCCAGTCCCGAGCGCGTGCCCACGCGCGCGCCGCCGCGCAGCGACGACGAGGACGTCGCGAAGCTCATCGCTCTCTCCGGTTTTTTGGGGGCAAAATTGTTAGGAGCTCTTCAGGTGAGGGCGGGCGGGGTCCAAGCCCTTTTTTGAATGGAAGTTGGCACAGTGGTATTATATCCGGTTAATATCCAACATATAGCGCTCTATTCGAGTGGATAGGTCCTGTATTGAAGGTAGATACAGTACGTAAATTATCGAACCCCTGCAGAAGCTGATGCTCATCTTTGGAGCTGCTCGAGAATGACCACGGGGAGCATGGCGCGGCGCCGCGGCTTCCGCGGCCTCGCGTGGCAGGCGGCAGTGTGTAGCGCGGTGGCATGGCACGCCATGGCACTGCGCCATGCCATGGCGCTGCCGCCAACGCTGACGCGTTTTGTGAAGGCGGACCAGTTCGTGACGGCGCCCCCGGTCGAGATCCTGTTCCCGCCAGACGACCACCTCCACGCGGCCACCGAGATCTCGATCGAGGTCGCGCTGCGCAGCGAGCTGATGGGCGGCGGCGCGCGCGACGCGGACCGCCACGTGTGCGTGGGCATGACCACGGTATCCGTGGCCGAGGACGTGGCGCTGGACGAGGCCGCGGCGCGCCCGCAGGAGCGCTGCTACGACGCGCGCGACGAGCCCGTGAGCGTGTACACGGTCAAGGGGCTCGTGCCCGGCGCGCGGTACGCCGTCTCGGCCGGGCTCCTCGACCGCGGCAAGGTCGTCGCGCACTCGATGCGGTCGTTCGAGGTCGCGTCGCTCGTGTCGTGGGCGCCGGGCGACGACCGCGAGCGCACGCGCAGGAGCATTCCCGACGCGCTGCGCCACGCGTACGCGCGCCACTTGGAGGGCGAGCGCGCCGCGGCCACAGACATCTACCGCAAAGTGGCCGACGCGTTCCCGCACATTGCCGACGCGCTCCACTGGCTCGGGCTGGCGCTGTTCCAGGACGGCGACACCGCGCAGGCTGTCGAGTTGATCGACCGCGCGCTGGTGATCACGCCCGATGACGCAGTCGCGCACGTGTCCAAGGCGATCTGCCTGCGCGCGCTTGGCCGGACAGACGACGCCATTGGTGAATACCGGCGCGCGCTCGAGCTGCGCCCGTCGTACGTCCACGCGGCGCTCGGGCTCGGCTCGCTGCTGTCGTCGCAGAGCAAGTGGGACGAAGCGCTCCACGAGTTCCGCAAGGTCGTGTCGACCGCGAACGACCCGCCACCGCCGCGACAGGTCCTCGAACCGCCACATGAAGCCATGGTAATCGAGGCGCTGACGTCCGTTTGTGAGATCCTGCGACTCTCGGAAGGCCCGTACGAGGCCGAGCGGTGCCTCGCACAGGCGACCAAGCGGTTCCCGGACCAAGTGCGCTTCCGCATCGACCGCGGCCACGTGCTGCTCTACGGTGGCCAATTCGAGGCGGCGCAGCGCGAATACGAGGCCGCCGCGCAGCTCGGCTCGGTCCACGGCATGGTACTTGTAGCACCACGTGCCTATTGTAGCTGTTGGTTGGACTGTAGAAGGCTAACGTGTCGTGGGACTACCTGCTTACACACCAGACCCATGCGGCCGACGTGCTCGAGGCAATGGGGGACTACGAAGGCAGCATCCGCCGCTACCACGAGGTGTGTCTCAGCTTTTGGAACGATGGCGTGGCGATGAGCGTGGCTGACACCCTGTCTCGCTATAGGTGCTGCAAAGCCCAAACACACGGGCATCGACGGTGTTCAACCAGATCGCAGTGATGATGACCACCGTGCTGCCGCGGATCCTGCCGGGCTCGCAGGACGCGATCGACCGCGAGCGCGAGCGGTTCCTCAAACAAGTCAACGCTGTGATTAGCTCAAGTACGTTTGCGAGCTTGTGGACGACGTGTGTAGGAAATATGACGTTGGTGGCATGTTTCAATGACAGCATCGCACGACATGAACCCGGTGTACATTGACCCGAGTCGTATCGCGTTCTCGACGGCTGTGAGCATGAACGCGCACCACCGTAACAACCGCGATCTTAAGCGGGCGCTGGGGGTGATGTACTACGGACTCTGGATCGACCCGGGCCTCGTGCGCGAGGACTACGTCAGCAGCTCCGGCATTACGCCCATCCCGTACCACCAAGAATTCCGGCACGACCCACCAATGCCCGCCGGCCGGCTCCGCGTGGGCTTCGTGTCGCGCTTCCTGTACAACTCGGCGGTTGGGCTGTTCATGAACGAGCTGCTCCCTCAGCTGAACGCGACCAAATATGAGGTGTTTGCGTTCGGCATCGGGCTCAGCAAGTCGGTCAAGAAGTACGACCAGGTCCCGCAGATCGCTGAGCACGTACGTTCCGTTCTTGTTGCCAAAGAGGCCATAAAGGGGACGGACGAGAGTCTCGGCTAAGTTCCGTCGTGTTTATGCGGATATAGGTCGTCGCGCTACCACGCGACCTGCGCATCGCACGGCATGAGATCTCTGCGCATCGGGTCGACGTGTTGATCTATCCAGAGGTACGCCGCATCCTCTTGATCGAAGATTTAGTTTTGTGGGGAAAATGGTGGCGAGACTGACAGTGCCGCTGGCGGCGATTGATTGGGGCAGCTCGGCATGGACAAGACGACCTACTTCCTGGCGTATCACCGGCTCGCGCCCGTGCAGGCCGCCTGGTGGGGCAATCCGGACACGACGGGTGTGCCCACGATCGACTACTTCATTGCGAGCGAGTACGAGCACAGAGATTTTCGCCGCCACTACACGGAGACCGTGCACCAGATGAAGTGCGTACACGAGACTCTGTGGGCACAGAAGGATAGAACTCACTTAAACTCTGTTTGTGTGCACTACGTAGGGGCCTGGGCATCTACCACACGATGCCGCCGCTCCCGAACAGCACGATCTCGCGCGAGGACATCCGCCGCACCGTCCAGGAGCGCTTCGGCCTGGCCAGCGACTTCCGCTTCTACCTATCGATCGAGGTGCGTTGGGGTGTTGGTACTTGTTGGCCCGTCGGTCACCGCTGACGCCTGGTGTGTTGGCCGCAGTCGATCCTCCACATGCACCCGGACTTTGACGAGGCGCTGCGGCGCATCCTGGAGCGCGACCCGCTCGCGCACATCTTCCTCCTCGGCTCCTCGAACCGCAAGAGCTGGAAGCAACAGCTGCTCGCGCGGCTCGCGGCTCGCGTCGACACGGCGCGCGTGCTGTTCTTCACGGACGTGGACCAGCGCCAGGAGCTGCTGCTGCTGGGCGCCGCGGACGCCGTGCTCGCGAGCCTCCACATGACGCGCGCCAAGGCGGCGATGCAGGCGTTCACAGCGGGCGTGCCCGTGGTCACGCTGAGGGGCGAGCTCTGGGCGTCGCGCGTCACAGCTGCGTTCTACCGCCACACGGGCGTGCGCGGGCTCACGGCGCACTCGCTGGACGAGTACGCCGACTTGGCCGTGCGGCTCGCGACCGACGACGCGTTCCGTGAGCGCATGGTGAGCAAGATCCGCCGCGAGCGCGAGCGCCTTTCCCAGGACCAAAGCGCCGTGGCCGAGTGGGAGCGCTTCTTCGACGTGGCCGCGGCGCGAATGCGCGGAGAGGAGGACCAGGAACCAGAACACCAAGTCGAGCGATACGAGATCACGGACGCGGACGAAAGCGAGGCCTGGCCGTCTTGGGCGTGGCTCCCAGAGGACAAGGACGACCAGCAGCCGACCGAGGAGGTGGAGATCATGACGTGCCCGGCCACGTCGCTGCTGCAGCATCTCCTGTAGTGATAGCCGACAATGTCGTCGCGGGCGGCGCCCACTGGGACGCGCCCGTGAGTGTGTTGTAATAGAAGACGTTGCCCACGGCGTCGTAGCACGCGACCCACGCGCGCGCCTCGTGCTCCTGCTGCCGCCGCACGCGTCTCGCCTCGGCGCGCTGCTGCCGCTCGCTCTCGCGTTGCTGCGCTGCCAGCAACTGCGTCTCGGCCGCCCATTGCTGCCGCGAGCGACGCTCCTCGCTCTCCATGGCCTTGCGTGCATCACGCTCGCGCTGCGCTTGTGCCGCGCGCGCCTCGGCTTCCAGGAAGCGCCGCTGGCGCGCGTGCAGGTCCTCGCTTCGCATCTCCTCGAGCTCTCTCCCGCGCTGCCGAGTCTCCTCGTCACGGCGCCGCATGGCCTCGATCTGGCGCCGCTGTTCCGCGATTGGGTCCACGCGCTTGGCCAGTTGTTCGCGTTCCTCGCGGAGCCGCTTCTCGCGGAGCAGCTTCTCGGCGTAGTAGTGGTCCTCGCGCGCCATGCGGTCCGCCTCGAGTGCCTGGCGACGCCGCTCGTCCGTGAGGCGCTGGAGGCGCAGCGCTTCCTGCCGCGCGCGCTCTTTCTTCTGCTCCTGTTCCTCTTCCGTGTCGGCTTTGGCTGCATCCTGGAGCGCTTGCGTCTCGCGCTGGAGCCGCGCGAACGCCTCGCGGTGCGCCGCGGCGCGCTCGGCCGCGAACTCGTCGCGCGTGTCGTGGTCGTGGCGCGCCATCTCGTTGCGCTCGTCTCGCTCGCGGCGCCTGCGTGCCTCGACCTGGAACTGGGCCTCGAGCAGGCGTCGCTGGCGCGCTTCCTCGTGCTCCCGACGCTGCTGCGCCGCCTTCTCCACAGTCACGAATGACGCGAGCCAGTCCTCGACGCGCTGCGCGGCGCCCGCCGGGTGCGCGCGCCCGTGCGTGAGCACTGTGAGGCTCGCCATCAAGTGCGCGCGCGTTTCCGCCGCGCGGTCCAGCGCGTCCCGCAAGCGGCGGCGAGCGCTGGCGCGCTGCGTGGCGCGCTGCGTAGCGCGTTCGTGCTGCTGGCGCTTGGCGGCCTCGCGGCGCGTGCTCTCGCTCACGGCGCGCAGCTTGTCGCCGAGCGGAGACCGTGCGAGAATCTGCTTGTGGACGCCTGGTGCCTGGTGCCCACAGGTCAACGGATCGGTAGCTGGAGGCTCAGGCGGCTTCTCTAGGAGCTGCAGTGCCGCGCGCGCCATCTCGCGCTCCACGCGACGGCTGTCCGCGGCGTCCGCATTGCTCCTCTGTGGATCCACACCGCTCTCTGCGGATGCAGCGAGCGCTCGCAGCACGTCGACGCCGCCGTCGCGAACGAATCTCTTGCCCTCGGGGGAGGAGAGCGGCACGTGGACCGCGAGCGCGACGATCGCGCGCGCGGCGAAGTGGAGCCGCGTCTGAGCGGAGCGCGTGGCGGCCCAGGCCATCGGGTCCTGGCGCGGCGCGCACACGGGACAGTCGGGCGCGGGCTTGTCCTCGTCGCGGACGCGTGTGGGGAACGAGAACATCGAGGGCAGTCGCCGCGGCTTGGCGTGGCGCTTGAGCGGGCTGGTCGGTCGGAGCGGAGATACTGGCGCCGGCGGGTCGCAGGCCGCCGTTGCGAGCGTGGGCTCTAGAATCGCGTACTCTTCGGCCTCGTTCGTGGGGAGCCGGTGGCCTTGGAGGAGATGCGACAGCGAGCGCGCACCGATCGGCACCGAGAAGACTTCGCTTGTGGCGTCCTCGTCTCGCTGCAGAGCCGTCCACAATGCGCGCGTGGACCAGTCAAACGGGTCAATGGCGAGCGTCACGTCGCGTGCGTCGTAGATCCCGAGCGACGAGGGATCGGCTTGCTGCCGGTCGGAAGCGGACGCTCTGGGCGATAGAATGGCGGCGCGACACTCGTCCAGGAGGAACGTGAATAGCCCGCTGCGCATCACCAGCATCGCCGTCGACGCGTGGCGACTGAGCTCAAAGAGGAAGCTGCACACGGCCGTGCGAACCACACCGGCGAGGCAGCGCTCCGCACCGTCACTCTGAGCGCACGACCACTGGCGCCACGCGGGGCGGCCCACGTCGTCGTCGGACTCGAAGGCGCCATGTCGGCGCGGCTTGCCGTTTAGGAACCGCGCGACGCAGCTGAGCACGCGCGCCTCCAGCACCAACGCGATCTCGCGACGACTCTCCTCGCACGTGGCGCTGTCGAGTGCGACGGTGATGTCGAGAAACGTGCCCCACGCGTGGAACGTCCGCGTGGCGTCGTCCACGACGGCCGTCCAAGTCTCCGAGCGCGTGGCGGTCGCTGGACGATGGCTGACCACGTCATCCAGCGCGTGGATCGCACGCAGCAGACGCGTCTCGTCGACCGGCGGCCGGCGGACGCGGGCGCTGCTTGCGCCTCGCGTCGGTGGCATGGAAGTGTGTCGGTCTCACTTCAACATGAGCAGCTCCAAACATGGCAGGGCATGTAGTTTACCGTATTTTATCCACAATACCGATGAAATTTCCAGTTGGTACTGAACAAACCTGAATTTTGGGAAAGCAGTATTTTTCTTCTTTTTTTCCGTTACATCCGTCGCTGTGGCCCTGGGCTTCGCCTTAGGACTCTTCCTCGTCGTTCTCGGAGATGACGTTCATCTCGATGATCTCCGCGGCCTGCGTGCGCGCCACTTTTCCGGGGAACTCGGTCGAGCCTTCGGTGTTGGTCTTGGGCAGATGCGACTGCGAGGACGCGAGGATCGGGCCGGCGATCTGGAGGAACGTGCCCAGCAGCTCCTCGTCGTCGCTCGTGAACACGCCGGGGTCCTCAATCTTGTTGATGAGCTGCACGACGGCGATGGGCTCGTTGTTGAGATTCCGCAGCGGCATGGCCAGCACGCTGCGCGTGCGGTAGCCGTGCTTCTGGTCGATGTCCTTGTTGAATCGCGGGTCCTCGTAGGCGTCGGCCAGGTTGATCGCCTCGTTGCTCTGCACGACGGCGCCGGCGATGCCCTGGCTGATGGGCACGCGGATGTTGACCTCGCCCTGGAGCGTCCAGAGCTCGCTCTTGGTGCGGTCCACGATGTAGAGCGTGCAGCGGTCCGAGTTCACGAGCTTCTGGACGCGCGTCGAGATCGTGAACATGAGCGGGCTGAAGCCCAGGTCGCCGTGCATGTCGCGCACGATCGAGAGCACCTCGCTCACGCGCTCGCGCGCCAACACGGCCAGGCGGTGTGTCCGGGCGTTGTTCATGGCCACGCCGGCGAGCGCCGAGAGGAGCATGAGGACCTCCTGGTCGGTCTCCGTGAAGCTCTGCTCTTTGTCGGTCACCTGCTTGTTGAGCACTTGCACGACACCGACGATATTGTCCGCGCCATTGCGCACAGGTGCACACAGGATCGAGTTGGTCTTGTAGCCGGTTTGTTTGTCGTACTGCGCGTCAAAGTTCGGGTCGGCGTACGCGTCGGCGATGCTCATGGCCTTGCCGGTCGACGCGACCATGCCGGCAATGCCCTACAAACAGCGTAGCGGCTTCCAATGAGCCGTCGATGTATACAACGTTTTCCGGTAAACATACCAGCTCACCTTGCCGAACGGCACGCGGATGTCGTCGGCAGCACCCTCTGAGACTTTGAGGATGAGCATTTCCGACGATTTGTCCTTCGTATCCACGAAAATTAGCTGTTACCGACGGGTATACGGCTTTCTCATGCGAATCGAACGTACGTAAGTGAAGACTGTCGCTCGCTCGGCGTTGAGCAGGATGCAAGCTTGCTTCACGATCGTCTTGGTTGCTACAGAACAGACTGGTCAGCTCCAAGTGTCTACGATAAACGAAAACGTAGCTGAAGAGTAGCTCACCCTCGTCCGGTTCCAGCTGCATGTTGATCTGACGCGCCGCGGCGATGAGCTTCTCGAGCGTGACAAGACGCTTCACCAGCGCAGGATCACACGCGTCCGCGCTCACGCCGGATGCCACTTTCTGAGGTGCTGTCGCTCTGTTTTGCATGAATTATCCCACTGCATCAGTACCCACTTCCAAATTCATGGATACGCCTCTAGTCACTCACACGATGCGGCGCGGGCGGATCGTGATGCGCCCGTTCTCGTCCGCCGAGGCACTGAGGCATCCAACACGACCATGAGTGAGTAACCATAGATCCCTTGGACGAGATGCGCGTTCGTTGCCTACCTGGCCGCGGCGTAGCACTGCTTGATGTACGCGAGCGCGTGGTCGCCGTGGTACTTCTCGCCGGCAGGTCGCTGTGGAGCCCTCAGGACAAACACGTCAGATCGTGATACCAGGGAGCATACGAACTAAACGTACCTCGCTGATCTTCTCGTCGATGATCGACTTGATGAACGTGAGCGGATCCTCGGGCCGCGAGAGCAGCGCCTCGGCCGTGAGCCACTCGATGAGCGAGCGGAAGCCCATGGAATTGAGGTACGCCTCCCCGGCCTCGGCCGTCTGCAGATCCATGCTGCTGCTGTCTCTGGTTTGTCGTTGACCCTCGTTGAGGACACCAACAACGCGCGCACGCGTGGGTAATCGCCTCGGAGATCTCGTCCCAAGCGCCACCCTGCGCACCTTTGTGGCCTCGCGTCTCTTCAAGCTCCAAAGGTTCCTCATCCCTCCTCCTAAAAACCGGTTATGGTTTCCTCCTCGTAATAACCGGATTTAAGAGATACTTTATCCATCGGTTTTGCACCTCTTCCCAACGAAACGTTGCTGGAACAAAGTGGCGTGACTACCGGGTAGTCCTGGTTGAAGTGTAGGTTTCTTTCTCTTTGCACCCAAAACGCACAAAACGCAGAGATCCGCCACCACCGGCGCCCCATTCCTCGCCTCCCCTTCCTTCGCAACGGCCGCAGCAGCAGCTCACCAGCAGTTGACCGACATGGAGACCACGGCCACGGGCGGCGGCGCGTACGAGATGCGGCGCTCGCGCAGCTTCGGCCACTTGCACGGCGGCGGCGGCGCGGACGACGACGGCGCGACCCAGCTGCGGCCCGAGGAGGAGGCCTCGCGGTCGCTCGCCACGGACGACGAGGACGCCGAGCCGATCATGATGAGCCACAGCGCGAGCGGACGCTTCCTCGTGCAGCACCGGCGCCGCTCGTCCAACGGCGGCGGGCTCGCGGACGCGCTCTCGCTCGAGATGCCGCGGTACGACGACACGGCGAGCGAGCCCGGCGTGGGCGACATGGGCGGCGTGCAGAACTTTTCGCGGCGCCCGCGCGGCCGCAGCTTCGAGGCCAGCGACGCGCTCAACTGGCCGCCGTTCGGCGAGCAGAGCGGCATGCGCGCGCGCACGTACACCAAGTCGCTGGGCAACCTCGTGAAGCACTTGGCGCCGTCAGCCGGTGACCGCGACGCGCCGACGATCTCGCAGCCGCCGTCACCACGCGTCGTGTCGCCCATTTCCAAGATGATGGGCGCGCTGCCCAAGATATGGTCGCCGCGCAGCGAGTCGGGGGTCTCGGTCACGCCCGTCGTGGACTACCCGATCAAGTACGAGTTTGCGCTTATTCTCCACAACAAGCCGACCACCCCGCGGATCCTCGCGCGCAACGGACTCGACGCCGTCGGCAAGCAGCAGCTCGAGGTGATCAGACGATGCATCGCGGCCGGTTTGGAGGTCTCGGTGCTCTCGAGCTCGCTCTACAGCCGCAAATACATGGTGCTGCTGCTGCGCCCCACGCCGTCGCGACTGCAGATCGAGAAGAGCCGCCTCGTGCTCGAGCGCTGGCTCCAGATCGGCGCCGTCGGTGAAGTGCCCTCGGAGATCGAGCAGCTTATCGCGTCGAGCCATATTGGCGCGATGCAGGCGGCGAGTCCGACGTACGGCGACGCGTACGAGGACAACGCCAAGCTCGCGGCGATGTTCACGGACGACGACGCCAAGTTCACGCCGGCCGAACGGCTACAAACGATCGCGCGTATCATCACCTCGACCGCCAACATCGAGCAGCTCAACCCCCCTGGCGCGAGCATCTCGTTGGATGACCAGAACCGCAAGGACCCTGTGATCTCCTCGTGCTTCCCGCTCCACAACCGTCGCGTGAACACGATGATCCTGGCCAAGTGCAGCCAGTGGGCCTGGCGCTCGGACGAGATCACGAACGAACTGCGCTTTTACTACGGCGAACGCGTCGCCTTTTACTTCAGCTTTGTGTTCCTGTACACCAAGTGCCTGCTGATCCCGGCGGTGGTGGGCTCAGCGCTGTACTTCTCGCTGCGTTGGTACGGCGCTGTGGAGTACATGCGCGGATTGTGCATCTTTGGGTTCTGTACGACAACGATGTGGGGCACATTCTTCCTCAAGGCCTGGGCGCGCAAGAACAACTGGCTCAACGACGCGTGGAACCTTCGACTCTTCAAGGAAGCTGAGTACCCGAACACGACGTTCAAACCACAAGGCTATCGCGATGTCGTGGACTCGCACGGTGTACTGCTCTTCCGTGAGCCGTACTACAACGCGCTGCTGCGTATTCCAGCGTATATCCAGACATTCGTTGTCTTCACGATCTTCATCGTGACGTACGTGCTCGGGATTACGTTTTTCGTGCAGTGGTACACGGCAGCGATGATGGCGCCACTGTGCAGCAAGTGCCCCGAATGCAAGACCTTCCTGTCGTGCTTTGACACCGAGCGACCAAACATATTTTCGCTTCGCTGGGGGTATATCCTCGTCCAGGGCCTCATCCTGGGCATATCGCTGGATATCTTCGTGTACCTCTTGAGTGTCAAGCTCATTCACTTTTTCGTCGTGCGCGAGAATCACGCGACTGAACGCCAGTTCCAGCGCACCATGATCAACCGTCTGTTTGCAATCAACTGGATCTCCTTCTTCCTGTGGTTCATGCTGATCGCGTTCGTGATCGTGCCGTTCGGCGAGAAAGTGGAGACGTGGCTCGCGGAGAACTTCAAGTACAAGAAGCTCACGGTTGACTGGGAGAACGGCGTGATCGACATGTCGACGGCGCTCGTGACACCGCTTTTGATCACCCAGGCTTTGAACTTGCTCATCGATACGGCTCTGCCGTACGCGCTCCGCAAGGAAACCATGAAAGCCTCGAAAATGGCGAGAAAGATCATGCGCGCCAACCCTGCCGAGACCTTGCTTGCGCTCTCCGAGTACCAATCATCGTTTGAGACCCTCCAAGCGGACAGTGCAGCCAACTCGGCACCTGGATCTATCGACTTCAAGGCCAAGATTGAGGTACGCCTTACATTTCGATTCTCACCGCGTGGGCGCAGGTCAGAATTTGCTGATTGTGCTTTTCATATTGTTCGTAGCTGCAAATGATGACGCCCATTCGAATCCCATACATTGAGAAGGAGCTCGGTGTATCGATCAACACCTTGGAGGGCTTTGCAAACGAGAAGAGTACGGCTCTGCTGACTGTTTGACGAGTTGTGCCCTCAACACTGACCACGTTTTGTTCTCACTAGCATTCATGACGGCTGATGATGTGCTTGAGGAGAGTCAGCTATCGTTGTACAACCCATTCGTACGTACCGCTGCTCTCTTGGGCTCGTACATGCGCGGTCGTTCTCACACGGTCATTTTTGTCTTTGCATAGCCTGACTACCTCCGTATGGTCATCCAATACGTACGGATTTGGTCATGACGCCAGTAGTCAAATGCTCAGACGACTGACAGCTTCCATTCTGACCACAGGGATACGTCGTGATGTTTTCGGTTGTTTGGCCATTTTGTGCCCTGGCCGCGCTCGTGAACAACCTCGTGCACATCCAGAACTGCTTCAACAAGCTCTTCCTTTCGCGTCGGCGGCCAGTGCCTCGCAAGGCCAACACGATCGGACAGTGGGAGAAAATGCTATTCGTCACGCTCCTGCTTGCTGTTTTTATGGTGGTCGGCCTCATCTGTGTGAGTTCGGGTGAGCTCGAGTACTTTCTCAACCAGTGCATCGTCCTCGAGCGCTTCAACGGCAAGGACTTCAGGTGCGAACTGCCGAAGGATGAAATGGATGCTCTCACGTCAAGAACTGATGATATTTATTGTGTTCACTATCACAGCATGAATCCAGACTTCAGCTGCCTCGACCTGTCGTCGCGCTTCTTGGTAGCGCTTGTGCTCGAGCACGTTGCGATTCTGGTCGTGTTCTTGATGATGGACAACATCTCGGACACGCCGGCGTCCGTGCGTACATCGTTCCAACGCAAGAAGGAGCTGATCCGCCGTGCTATCTGCGGCCACGGGAAGAACGCCGCGTCATCGATGCCGCCGACGCCTTCATCCACGGTCGGCACGTTCTCGTACGATACCGTGTAGACAGTTCGCTCTCGTAGAATACATGTGGGCTTCGTTTACATGTCTTCTCGCCGCCTGGACTTGCTACTTGCTGGTGTGGTCTTTGGGAACAGCCTGAGAGATGATAGACACTATTGTACAAGGCAATGTACAACACGGGGACATCCACAACGTCGAGACCTCGGCCTGCGTCGCTCTAGAGGTCCTCTTCGTCCGTCGAGTCGTCCATTTGTTCCACGATCACCAGGTTGCTGATAGAGCGCACGAGCGCCCGGTGCAGGTGGAAAACGAAGCTGGCTTTGCGCGTGCGCTCGTCCGTGACCACGTTCCACATCCACGCGCCGAGCACGCCAAACACTGCGACGTACACAAGCGCGCTGTGGCCATGCTCTCGCGGAGATGGCGTCGAGATCGCTTCATGGTCTTCTGGAGAGACTCGCGTAAAGTTGCTGACCCCCGCCAAGACGTGCTCGACGTGCGCTGCCAGCTCGTCGATAGTCGCATTCCGAGGGTCCACGGAGTGCTCCACCATCGCTGCTCGGATCTCACGAATCGACTGGGCCAGTGACGCCGACGCCGACAACGTGCCGCTGCTGCTGGTCGCGTCCGGCAGGAGATCTGTATCGCCCACGAGTTGGAGCTGCTGCAGCTCGGCCATGAGGTCCATCTCGCGCAGCTCGAGCCGCGCGTCGTCGATGCGGCGTCGCTGCGACGTCTGGATCAAGATGCCTTCTTTGATCGCCATGAAGTGCTGGCGCAGTCGCTCGCGCGCGTGCTCGCGGTAGCTCTGCGCCGCCGCCTTCTCCACGAGCCCCGTGCGCGTGGACGAGACGGCGTGGAGTTTCTGCAGCTGCTGCAGGAACAGCTTCATGCGCTGCGTCGTGCCCAGCGATGCGTTGCGCAGCTGCTCGACGTCCACGTCCAGGCGCTCGAGCTGCGTCATCGAGTCGAGCGACGACACGCCCCATCGGTGCACGGGCGCGACCACGAGGCGCAGCGTCGCCACCAGCAGCACGCCGCCCAGAATGCTGCCCAGCGCGAGCACGAACAACAGGCGTCTAAACGGAGCAGATACACGATGGAGGGTCGGTACGAGACCAAGGCAGGCGTGAGCATGGCGCGTGGAGCAACGTACCTCTTGACCGGGTGCATGTGGATCTTGGGCTGGCGGCGCTTCTTCGGCATCGCTGTATTAACAGCCGCGACCACAGGCGCCTTAAGGGCGTGCATGCTTAGAGGCGACGTTGGCGCGTTGGCGGTCGTCATGCGCGCGGCGAACGCGGCGTCGGAGCGCACCATGATGTTGCTTGGTGTGCTGGTGCTGTCTCTCTTGTTTTGAATGTGTCGCGCCTGTCGTCTGATTCTAGTTGCCCACGTGATGTTTCTCTCCGATGTGACATCATCGGTCTCAGATTCGATCAGACTCAGACACAGTTTTGGCGCCAAGAATTCAAACGCCACCGCCAACGGCACCAACTCAGAGAGGAGGGATGACTCCGTAACCGTCCAACCGGAAACTTTCATATATTGTACAGTATCAAAAACTCAGCGTCGTCCCTCCTTGCTGCGCAGATTCCCCAGAAGGTTTGGTGTGGACCACACGCGCTATCGAAAAGCCAGCATCCAACTTTTGTGTTTCCCGCATCATCGTCACCAACGCCGCGACAGACGCACAAAGTTTCCTTTCGCCGCCGAAGTGGGTACTGCGCCATGCGCGGCTCCGTGAACGCACTGGCGTCGCCGGCGCGGTCGGCGCACTTTAACGACGAGGACGAGGAAGAGGACTTTACGTCCGGCATGCTCGTATGTTCCCGCTTAGTCCCCATGACGGCACCATGGTCGGGGAAGACTGGTCTAACCGTGTGGGTTGTTGCCGTCTCTGTGTAGGTTGCCGTGCGACTGCGCCCGCTGACGTCCAACGAGAAGCTCCAGGGCCACCGCCCGTGCTGCCGCGTTGTTGGCGATCAGGTGCGTGCGCGCAGTCGCGATGTGTTGGCGTGAGATCAATGGATAAGACTGACGCGATGAGCGATTCCTTTGTCGTTTGGGTAGGTGGTGGTGATTGAGAAGTTTGGCGTCCCCAACGGCCACTTGAAGAGCCAGCAGAGCTCGATGAAGGAGTACGCGTACGACATCGCGTTCCCGGACGACGCTGGCCAGGACGAGGTGTACGCGAAGACCGTCAAGGACGTGGTGCCGACGATCTTGAATGGATACCACGCGACGATCTTTGCGTACGGCGCGACGGGTGCCGGCAAGACCCACACGATGATGGGCTCCGAGCGCGACGGACTCTCCGAGATGGACGACTTTGATGAGGAAGACTTCTCGGTGGACGGCATCATCCCGCACGCGCTGACGGACATCTTCTCGATCATCCGCCACCGCAAGGAAGAAGAGGCCATGCTTAACCTCACGCAAGGCTCGACTTTCGAGTGGAAAGTGCTGATCTCGTACTTGGAAGTGTACAACGAGCAGATCCGTGATCTGCTGCAGCCGTCGGCGCGACCTCTGGCATTGCGCGAAGATCCAGGTGCGCAGATCAGTGTTTCTTGTGTGGGCGGATGAGCTTGCACTAATTTTTTTTTGTTCGTAGCTCGTGGTATTGTGCACGTGGCTGGCTTGCATCATGAGGAGGCTCAAAGTGTCGGCCAGGTGCTTCAGCTCCTGCGCAGGTACGGCGCAATGGATGCGCTATGTGATGCCTACACAACTCTGAGTTTTCTGATCTTGTAGGGGCAACCGCCATCGCAAAACCGAGCCAACGGCTGCAAACCAAGTGTCATCTCGTTCGCACGCGGTGATTCAAGTGACGGTGCGCCACACGACAACCACGATGCTCTCTGAGATGAATCCACGTAAGTCTACTGTGGAAGGGAAATTGTCGTTGATCGACCTCGCCGGTTCCGAACGTGCTTCGTCAACCCAAAACCGAGGGATGCGTCTCACGGAAGGAGCCAACATCAACAAGGTACGAGAGAAACTAGTACGCTGGTTTGGAGGCGTGGTGGTAGCTAACTTACCGTCTACTACGCGTCTTTGCAGTCTCTTTTGGCGCTGGCGAACTGTATCAACAGTCTCTCTTCCCACAACCGTCGTGTGCGAAGCGCATCTTTTGATGCTGCTGAAGTGACGCGCCGAATGAGCGACCCGAGACAGACTCGCGCGAAGGTTCAGTATCGTGATAGTAAGCTCACCCACCTGCTCAAGAACTCACTCGAAGGAGAGTGTCGTCTCGTGATGATCGCAAACCTCAACCCTTCCCACGCTTGCTTCGACGAAACTCACAACACACTTAAGTACGCGAATCGCGCGAAGAACATCAAGATCAGACCTAAGATGCACGTCATGACGGCTGAGATGACGTACCAACAACGTCTTGAGAAGCTAGAGAAAGAGAATGTCCAGCTCCGCAAGGCACTGGCAAATGCTCAGGCAGAGGTCGACGGTGACTCAGCTATGTCCAAGCGAAAAAGTGTGCATCTGCGCCACGAAATTTCCCCGGAGACTCTGAAGCGCTTCAAGAACTTCTCGTGGGGTGATACCGGTCCTCCTCCTAGCGCGCGTCAATCTGAAGTGAGCGACGCAGACGTTGAAGCGATGCGGGTAGGAGTGCTTGCCGACCGTAACATTCTATCATGTTGATGTTGACACTTGTGCTCGCAGGGAACAATTCGCACCCTTCACGAGGAAAAGGCCAAACTTGAAGAACAGGTGACGATGCTCAAGTCCGAAAATGAGGTTCTTCACGCACGAATCTCAAAGGCCGATAGTTTCCTACGGACTATTGCGGAGCCGCGCGAGAACGTCATCAGCCCTACGCTGGAGGAGTTTGCTGAGAGAAGCGTTGAAACCTACGCAAGCTCGCGCATTGATGATTACGCGCAGCCCGAGCCTCCAGCTCCGGTAGCACCAGCTGCTCCATCAGCATTCGGATTGCCGAAGCGCGTCCGGGTGTCTCCACCCAAATTTTCTAAGACCCCCCGTCGCTCGCTCCAGATTCCAATGCCGCGCGCGCCCACGCGTATTGATCAAGAGAACCGACCAGACTCGTCGAACTTCGGAGCGACGCCAACACCCAGCCTCGGCTCCGCTCGCCGCGTCAGCTTCTTTGGCACGACCTCGACGTCGGCCGAGAATCGATTTCAGTCATCGTCCATCCCAGCACCGTCTGGAAGTCGCCTCAAGAGACCCACCCAGTTTCGCAAGTCTATCGGTGGACGAATGTAAGCCGCGACTCCGTGCAGAAGCCACAATCAGTTGTTCTATCGCGCCACATTATTTGTCTTCCCACCCATAATCAAGATACACGTCGATTACACTAGACTCTGCGACATCTTGCCATCTACGTCCCGATCATTAATCCTTGGCGGCGGAAGTAGAAGATGCCTCCCCATATCACGACGACACAGCCAACCAAAATGACTCCGATGACCCACCAAAACGTCGCGACGGAGTTTGTCGGAGCATCAATCTTGAGGTTCATTCCGAAAATGCCCGAGATCAGAGTCCCAACGCCAAGCCCCACGCCGACCAGACTGAATATGAGCTGCAGCGCGAGGAGGTAGTTCCGGGCATAATCCAGTTTCATCATGATCAAGCTCTCTGCGGTCTGGATGCGGTGCTGCAGCAGCTCCGACTTGGTTCGAGTTGTGTAAATATCCTAGACGGTAGCATGTTTCTGTGACTACTCGGTTGAAGAGATAACGCAACATGAGCCGCTCTTGCAACCCACCTTTAGATACGACTCAAGCAAGATCTCGACTTCCTCTGGATCAAAACTGCCGAGGTCGTAGATCAGCGACGGATCTTCGTACAGCTGTGCGACAAACGGAAAAGCGGTTTAGCTATAATAATGTGTCGTCAGCGTTTGAATAAGCTACAGGGCGCTTCCACCTTGGTCAGGTACAGGAGCCGAAGGTCTTCTTCGTTGTCCAGCAACTCCATGAGTGCTCGCCGAATGCTGTCGACTTGTGCTTCAAACGCGCTCATGCTGTTCTTCATGAGCCGCATCGTCTCCAATTCGCCCGACATGATGCTGACTCGGATCAGGGAATCTAGTACGCTCTGGATTTCCGCAGCGTGGCGATCGTACTCGTCATCCAGCGTCCTGCAATCCACAGGTAAGAATACAGAGACTGCACGAGAAGGCAGGACTAGGGTATATGAACGCACCGCGACAACGTGTCAAGCAGAGCTTCGAGCGCTCTACACGAGGAACAGCGAGCGCTTAGTTTGAACTCAGTAGCATAACCAAGAAGCGCACAGACACACTCACTTGAACTCGTACGCGGTGGGTGCATCGATCTGTTTGGTCACGCACTCGTCAAAGTCCTTGATGAGCATGAGCAGCAGACTGTCGGCCCCGTCCGGAACGAACACGAGCGTCGTGCTGCGCGTGATGATCGATCGAATGGGGTCGGCGTTGATGAGCACGGCTTGCTTCCGCACGACGATTGACGTCTCGTTCGAGGCGTTGAATGACTCGTCCAGTTGCCGCAGATCGCGCATGTGGACGGGCTGCAGGTCACAATACGAACCCATCGGCCCCACGACGCTGTTGGATCGCTTGACTCGCGTCGT
>JAMFLL010000730.1:10407-27396 GCA_027475725.1 Pythium rhizo-oryzae | reverse complement strand
CTGTCACGCAACTTGAAGTGCGGCGGCCAGGTGGCCGGGCTCTGCGTTTTCCCGGTGTGGGGACCCGACGGGCAAGTTGAAGAACCCGACCCGACGGTGGGACGCCCATGGCGCAACGCCAGGCCACTATGACTGACATGTTCGAAAACGGGCAACTCCGAAGTGAGACCTCAGTCCGGTGCCCAGAGTCTCACCCGTTACAAACAGTGAACTGTACCGACTGGGTTTGGGCCTCAAGAGCATCGTGAGTCGGGGGCACTGGCATCGAAGCCAATCACCGTCCAGATCGGATCTGAGCCCGCTGTTGGCTCAGAGGTACGGAGGCGCTGTCGGCCCGAGTCGGGCCGCCCGACAGCGTATCCCCCGACACTGTCGGGGGATACACTTGAAGTCTCTGTGGCAGGACGAACCAGGGGGTCGTAGGTTCATCCGCTCCCAGGCTGGGAGCGAGCTGCTGCGGTGGGATCCGGGTGGGGTCGGGAGGGTTCCGGTGTGCTGGTGAGGCAAGTGAGACCACAACAGGCCCAAGTGTAGCCATGCAGCCGGTAGAATGATGGTCTCTGTTACGAACTCGTCCAAATCTTTGGCCAATGAAAACAGTTCAACGCGCATTTCAGCCAATGATATGCATCCAGATGTGGCTGGACATCCAGAACGACCCAGGAGATCTTGACCTCGAGACGGTCTCATGTGCGACGCTTGCCAGTGCCACGCGCGCGGCGCGGCGCCGACGGCCACTGCGACGCCCTCGCCCCACGAGACCAACGCCCACGCGACTAACCCCCTCCCCAGCGATCCAGAAGACTCGTCCAGCGATGACGATGCGCAGGAAGACGAGGCCGAGGCCGTCGACGAGGACGAGGACATCACACGCAGCGCGCGCTGGAGCTTCCTCGCGCGGCACTTCCGGCGCTGGTTCCGGTTCGTCCAGTATGGCGACCACCGCGCGAGTACGGCTGTGGACTTGCGCTTCGACGCGTTCTTCCTCTTCCTCGCTCGGGATGATTTGGACGGCGGTGTTTCCGGTGCGGACGACCGAGTCAGTCTCCGCAAGCTGCGCGACGCCACGGAGCTGGTCGCGCTCATGCTGCAGCTCGACAAGAACGCCTGGTGGTTCATGCGCAAGCCGCGCAAGCCCTGGTTTGCGGCGTTCTTCCCGTCCAATTATGATCCAGAGAAGCTCGTGCCCAAGATGAACTTTGTTCTCCACGAACGGTTCGGGCCTGGGGACGACCAGCCGGGCGCCCTCAAGCGACTCCACTACATACTGATCGACAGTGATCGAGACCGCGAATCAAGCAGTGGCCACAGTTCCTTCCACCACGCCAAACGACGCGTTCTTGATGAGTGCGATCCGAAGAACCGCCTGCGCGATTTCAAGATCCCGGTGGCGCTCACGTTACGTCCGGAGGAAGCGAGCGAACCCGCTCAGCTCCAGACATATCTCCGTGATCTAATCGCGCTAGTCGAGGCGCTACAGCACAGGAGCACGGAGGAAGCCGCGTTCCCGTTCCGGCTCGAGGACATTACACTGGGGCTCCACCTGGAGAACGCCAGCGACGCCCACGCCGAGCTCACACGTCTGTTCTCGCTGGGCGTGCCCGTGACGCTGCGGCTTCGCCACCCACACACGCACATCTCGGAGCCGTTTGCGTGGACCGACTTTGGCTGGCGCGCGAACGTGTTCCCGTTGCTTGTGGGTAGCAGGGCTTCAGGGCCCATCCACGCGCTCGAGAGCCGCGCGATTCACAGCTCCGTGGAACTGCTGTCCGCGGTCGCATTCTCGTCCAGCATTGCGTCCCTCGAGATCGAACAGGACGACGAGCGAGACGAAGACTCAGATGTAGAACACGCCAAGTGGCTCGCGTTCGCGCTACGTCGCAACCGGACACTTCGTAAGCTCGAGTTACACAGCTTCCAGGGGACGCACAGGCTGCTGGACGCCATGACGGCGATCCAGAGCGCCCACGACCCAGTGAGACTGCTGGTAAACGATTCAGTGGACGACACCGATGAGCCACCTCAGCTTGTCCGACTTCGGGCGGACGCGTTGATCTCGACCCCTGAAAGCAACGGTCCACAGTCGTTTGCGGAGCTCAACATGTCCAGCGACACCGAGCTCCCCATCGTGGGAGCAAGCGGACTCGACGCCGACTCGGTCGCGTTTGTCGTGCCCGGCCACGCGATCTGCTCGGCTCCGCGCTCGAGTATCACATCCACACGTGCGGACGGCTACGACCACAAACAGCAGCACACGCTCACGTCGCTCGCGTTGACGGATGCGTACTGCGACCGTCGTGTCGTGCCGCGGCTCGTCGAGCTCTTCGGTCGCTCGCTGGAGGAGCTGCGCTTTGCCGACAGCCTTGACGACGGCTTCGACGCTGGCCTGGACGGCGTGTTCGCGTCGTGTCCTCGCCTCGCGCGGCTGTACCTACAGGGCTCGAGCCTGCGCGCACTGACGCCGCCGTGGCTGCTGCAGCTTCGCTCGCTCTCGCTCGTGCACACAGCTGCGCCCATGGCGTCGCTCGTGGCGTTGTTCCAGGCGCTAGGTGGAGACTCGACGCTGCCGCTCGAGAGCTTCTCGTACTACTGCCCGGGCCACTCGCTGGATGCGGCGGCCGCGGACGCGGCGCTGGATATGCTCGCTACGAACCGCCGACTCCAGAGCCTTAGCGTGGGCATCGCGACCGACGTGTACGACCAGTACGAGCTGCGCTTCCAGGACGCGCGCGACGTCGCGATCCAGGTCGAGCGACTGGCGATGGCCCAGAAACTGGCGCTCTGCAGCGTTGTCCAGCGGCACCAGAAGATAGAGACGACGGCGGTGGGCCGACTGGACCGCGCGTGCCTGGCCCACGTCTTCCAGTGGTTTGCAAGACACGCGTACCGCCGCGTGCGTGTGATCCAGTCCGTTTAAGTGGTCGCCATCGAGACAGGTAAGGACACCCCATTCCTTCATAACGTTACCATCCAAGCGCTCTGAGCGTTGCAGCAAGCATAAACCGCAATAGAGAGAGCGTATAGAACCACGCTACCCGGTTGAATGAACCACCTAGCGCATCCGTTTGAGTTCATGTAGCCACACGAGTCCCGACAGACCCGGCGGGGGACTCATCGATCTCTCGAAAACGACCCCCAGGGCCGGAGACTCTCCAGAGACTCTCCGGTCCTGGGGGTCTCCGGGAGACCCGCACTTCGGACGCGTACGTGTGGGCAAGAGCCGAGCCATACATGGCGAAGGGTAGTAGATAGAGAGGGATATGCAGAGGGGTCAGGAGTTGGTGTTCAGCAAGCGCATCCACGGGAATCACCCCGCTTCCACTGACAGGCAGTTTTAAGTCACTTGGACATAGACCTGTGCTTTGCATCATTTCCTTTTTGTAAGGGCCATAAGGCCCCTACAGGTAAGGATTACCAACTGATGAGTGGTTTGGGATTGATGCCCATCACCCATTGTGGTATACTCCAAAGGTCCCGTCTGGTATATTGTGGATCCTGGTCAGACCATTCCGGCCTTATACTTTTTGCGTGGACCCTGTTGCACTGTGGCCAAAATGGAAACAGCTCGGTGGCCGCAAGCGTCCAAATATGGATACACCCCCGGCCGCGGCGCGATGAACTCTCAGCGGCCACGCCACGCACATCAGCGCCACGGCGGACGGGGCGGTCCACGCGGCCGTGAGTGACGAGCAGATCCGGTCCACAGTCCCCAATGGAGCCGGCCGCGGCCACAACCGCAGCCGCGTCCACACGGCCGGCCACAGCGTCCGCACGGCCCAAGTCTGCTGGCCCCGCGTGGGGCGTCCGCAAGCCGCCCCGACTGACCACTGACGACCGCTGTGACGATGATTCCTCTCCTTCCACGTCGATCGCGGCCGCGCGGCGCGCGGTGGCCAAGCCGCGGCCGCCGTCGGCCGCGTCCGCGCTCTCGACGTCCACAGTCGCGCGGCGCCCGCGGCCGCAGCCACAGCCGCAGCCACAGCCGCCCGCCCGCGTCCACACGGGCAGCAACCAGTCGGACGCGCCGGGCATCGCGTCGCAGGTGCTGCGCGAGGAGATCGAGACGCAGTGCAAGGTCACGCGGCGCGCGCAGCGCGAGCTCAACGCGCTGCGCGTCCAGCGCGAGCGCAAGCTCCACGAGGTCGCGCTGCTGCAGCGCCACCTGCGCGCGTTCGACGTGGACGCGCTGCCCGGCGTCCGCAGTCCGCACCGCCGCACGGCGGCCGCCAGCCACACCAGCGGCCACACCAGCGGCCACTCGGGTCCGCCGTCCGCGCTCGAGCAGCTCAAGGACGAGACGCGTCGGCAGGACGCGTACAAGAAGACGCTGCGCGCGATGCTGGACCGGCTCGCGCGCCACGCGCAATTTCTGCGCGCGAACGCCGAGCTGCTCGAGGCGCAGCGCGCGGCCGCCGAGCGCGAGGCCGCGCTGTGCCAGGACAAGGTCGCGATGGACAAGTCGCAGTGCGCCGAGCTCGAGGCGCGGCGCGCGCAGCTCCAGCGCGAGCGCGCGGCCCACGCGCTCCACGCGGACCAGCTGCTGGCGTCGCTCAAAACCGAGCTCGCGAGCCGCGCGCGCGTGAGCCAGCAGCGCCAGGACGCGGACCGCCGCCGCGAGGAGATGCTGCGGTTGGTCGAGTCACGGCCCACAGGCCACGAGACGGCGACCGCGGCCGCGGCCAGCTTCCAGCCGCCACCGCTCCAGAAGCGCCAGTCGCAGGGCCGCCGCGACAGCTTCCGAATGCTCATGCAGGAGTCGATGCACTTTTTCGGCGCGTCGCAGCCCAGCTCGCGCGCGGGCTCCGTGGACGGCAGCAGCAGTACCCTGGACCCGTCGGCCATGGCGTCCACGGCCGCGATGGCGGTTGCGCTGTCCTCACGGCGTCTGCAGACGCTGCGTGTCCACACGTCCACGGCCGCGGCCGACAGCCTCGCGGCCGTGATGCACCGCGAGACGTTCTTCCAGGTGTACGAGACCCAGTACGAGCGCATCCTCGAGCAGACACGCGAGTCGGACCTCGCGATCGTGCTCGAGCGCTTCCGCGGCTACCGCGAGACGCGCGCGCGGCTCGAGCAGATCGAGCGCGACCTCGCGGTCGAGGACGCCGCGCTAGACGCCACGCGGCGCGCGCGCACGCTGCAACTCCAGCAGCTGCGGCTCTCGGGCATCGCCGAGGTCGAGAAGCGCAAGAAGATCCGCGACTTTCTCGAGCAGCAGCACCTCGTCAAAAGCGCGGCGCGCGCGCAGGCGAAAGAGGCGTTCGTCCACCAGCTGAAGACCTTTTCCTGTGCGTCATGTGCTGAAGTACAAACATTTCGTGGGGATTGGAACGATGCGACTGACATATCTCATTTTGCGTGGTGCTCTAGACGTCCAGCAAGGCGTGCTCAACATTACGGAGCTGCTCAAGTGCCTGGACGACAAGTTCTCACCGCCAGTGTTGGCAGCGGTCGCGGCACTGGCGACCGCGACGGCAGCTGCCACAGTAGCGACGAGCTCGACATCCGCTAATGGCGGCCCGATGGTCCACCGCAGCGTGCTCACACCGGCCGCTACAGCCGAGATCGAGTGGTTACAGTCGCTGCTGTACTCGTGTCGCTCGGTCGTGCGCGCGACGGCGGCGCTGAGTCCACTGGGTGACTTCACCGACGAGCAGATCACGCGCCTGGGCGAGTTGGACCCAATGCTCGGGCTCGCCGCCGGCGCGTGGGCGCTCGAGCGGCTCAAGCACAGCATCCCCGGCGGCAATGTAGTGTACAAGGTGGGTCCAAACGGCCAGACCATCGAAGACGCGAGCGAGACCGACGACGAAGATAACGGTGGAAGCGATGACGATGACGATGACGACGACGACGGGTCTGACGACGACGAAGTAGAAGACCGCGACCGCATCAAGCACAACGAGGCCGAGACGCTTGCGCAGGCCGAGCTGCTCATCCGCACACTGGACTCGCGGCAGCAGATCGCACAGCAGGAGCTCTCCATGCAGCGCATGCGCCGCGCTTTCGGACTGGGCGACGTCAGTGAAGAGAAAGAAAGCGACGCGGCCGATGGTGGCTCCCTCGTCGCGGCCCCCGCGCTCGACGAGGCGGCCAAACTGGCCGCAATCCACGCGTTTTTCAAGGAAAAGCGTCTCCGCGAGAAGCACGACCAGCAAGAGCGGCGCGAGGCCATTGCCGCGCTAGGGGGATTTGCTCAGCTCTCTGACGCGCCCAGGAGGCGAGGTAGCACGGTGACGCCGTCTTCATCTGCAGCTAGCGCCAGTGGTGCTATTGCGATGGCCTCTATCATGGCTGAGATGCGCGCGGGCGGCGCACATCGCAGTTCCATTTCCGGTCCCAGACCCGCCACACCAGGCTCGCTCACGGTGGTGACGCCTGGTGGTGCGAAGCCTCCGATCCAGCGGAAACGTAGCAACGCCGTGAGTTTCGCGATCCAGCCACTGGGGGGCACACAATCAGATGCTCAACTATCAAAGCCTGGAACTGCAGCGACGACAGACGACGTGCGACGAGCACACAAGACACCGACGCGGCCGACCACCCCGGCAGGCGGCTCGGTGTCCACGCCGCTGCATCGACGAGGATCCAACGGAACGCTGGGTACTCCTTCAGCATCAAGCGGTGGTCACACGCAGATCCAGCAAGTGGCACGACATCGCTGACCAGACACTGTCAAAGCCAAACCGAAAGTGTAGAGCCAAGGGCGCTCTTGCCGCCATTTTACAATCGAACAGGACCACACTACACTCTATTCCAGCATTCAGCGCGTCGACGGACAGCTTGATCACCCTCCTCAGTTTGAGTCAAGCTTAAACAAACATATCAGTCGGTAGGATTTCGGCCTTGATCTCCGCGCTGATCGAGTCCAGCGCGGCCAAGCCCTACAACAACCGGTCAGAAGATGAACGAGTTCGTCGCCTCTTGCGAGTCGGTGGGTCGCTGGAACTCTGCGAACTCTCTGGATAGTACGCGAGCGAGGTGCCAGATGACGATCGCGAATTCCCGAGTTCGAGGCACTCCGCGTGGCGCTTGCGACCGCGCTTCTTGTGCCCCCGCGCCTGGCGATTGAGTTTCTCCCGCTCCTTCTGTGCGTGGGTCCTGGTCTGCCGCACATTACGCGTCCCGACGAGCGCGGCGATCAAGCTCCAGGGTCCATTAGGATACGTCTCAACCGCGTGAAGGAACCGCTTGTGCTCGTCTTCCGTCCAGGCGCCAACACCCGGCATACTGACGCGCCTGTTCGTGAGTGAAGCTCTCGCTGTGGCTGGTGGAACAACCGCGCGCGGCGAAGGTGGACGGCCCAACAAGTCCGTTGTTGTCAGCTTGTTGCCGCACGCCGCGAGATGCTTGTTGAGCGCCTTTGTTTCCGAAGCAGCCTCGTCGCCGATGATGTCCCCTAGAAGGTCGCTCCAGTCGTCAGGCGCAACGAGTCCACTCGGGGAGGGGATCGCACCAGTCGCGTTTTCCGTTTGGTCCCAAGTGAACGACAGACCAGGCGCCTCCACGTTGGTCGTTGCAGTCTCCCTGTCAATGGCTGACTCACAAACATCACCCAGCTCTCCGCTACTCGACACAACATCGGCACTGAGTCCAAGGAGCGGCATGGACAGCGCATCCAGCTTTGTGTCTTCGCATCTGGCGTCGCTGAGGTGGTCACACCAGCTGAAAAGCTCCTCCAAGTCACGGTCGGTCGAGTCACTCCGGTCAGGCACCACATCTCGAGTATCCCAGTCAGTGGGAAAGAAGAAGTCGGTGGGAAACAAGAAATCGCTGGGGAGCCCACGCTTGTCGCTCGCTTCTTGGCGGCGCCTACGGCCTGGCGTCATGAGGCCGCGCGCATGGCGGCGCAACCGCTGGCGGCTTCTGTGCGCGTGACTTGTGACCTCCCGGACCGACCGCGTGCCGACTTTGGCGGCCACAAGGCTCCACAGACCGTGCGGGTACTCCCGCTCAGCTTTGCGGAAGCGCTTGTACTCGTCTTCGGTCCAGACGCTGGTGCCCGGCCGGTCCTCACGCCCCGTCGGTAGTGGAGGTTCATGTTCGGTACTTGGAGATGCGGAAGGCGGCTGGGAAGGCGGTGGCGACATCGCTGTGTGCTTCAGCTTGGCGAGTCGGAGAAAATGAAAATGACGTGACCAGATACAGTGGCAGGATCACAGCGCATGTGCGGATCCCTTGCGTCAGACGAGATACTCACGCACCCAGAAAAAAATGTACGTACCGAAGTGGTACCGTATATGTCACTTCTGTTTCCGTTGGGTGCCTTGCGTGTGCTGGGCGACGACAACGGCAATCATACGATTAGGAGTCAGCCAATGTACAACGCTTGAACTCCCTCAACGATGTTAAGCTTTGAGCGTGATAACGCCATTACCCTCCCTGTTCGTTAGGCGAAGCACGCCTTCATGAACTTATTATAGTCGACGCCTCCGTCGTCGTCATGGTCGAAAAGCCGCAGGAGCTGCAAAAACTCGTCGTCGGTGACGGCGAGCGCGTACCACTCGAGCAGTTGGCGGAAATGGGCCGCACTCAC
Organism: Pythium rhizo-oryzae; assembly: GCA_027475725.1. Lineage (NCBI taxonomy): Eukaryota > Oomycota > Peronosporomycetes > Pythiales > Pythiaceae > Pythium > Pythium rhizo-oryzae. Next base: position 18,860 of record JAMFLL010000730.1, on the reverse strand, counting down.
CCGGCCAACGTTGGCCTTGTCCAGCGTCTTGAGCGATGCGTAAATGGCCTTCCATTTCGCCTTGACCCCCTGCCGCAGTGTCTCAGTGAGGCCGCCACCAGTACCAGTGGTGGCACCTCCAACAGAAAGTCCCCTCCCACGGCGAGGAGACGGGGAAGAAATCGTTGGCAGAGTCGTTGAGCCTGCCCCGCCATCCTCTCCGATGCCTGAGAGATTCAAGTCACTCATTGCGTTTGTCAAGTTTCGTAGGAACTCGTGGTAGCTGAGCTTGCCGTTCTGGTCAATGTCGTACTTGAGCTGGAGCCGTACAATTTCTTCTTGGTCTAAATGGACACCAACATCTTCGAGAACTTTCCGGAACGAGGACGCTGATACACAGCCGCGGTGTTCACTGTCAATTTGCTGGAACGCACGGGCTAGCAGCTTCCACTTTCCCTTCTTGCCTGACTGTTCCAACAGCATCTGGATCTTGCGCTCAACAGCAGCAGCAGCCGCCACACCGGTCAGCCCCGAGGTCATCTGACCACGAGGTCGATCGATGGAATTGCTGATGGCTCGTGCTGCAACAACATGCTGGTCTCGGCTTGCTTGTCGTACTGGCGACCCCTTAAGCACTGCGCGTGGGCTGATGGAGATAGCACTGTAGTACGAGCAGTTGCTTGATATATCACTCATACCGTCCAGTTTATCGGGATCGCGACCACCGTGCGCATGGAGGAGCATAAGATACTTAACTCTTCCCGTGCGGTACCCGGTCGAGTCATCTTCTTCTTCGTAAGCTCCGCATAAATCGTGGGCAACTTCGTCGTTGACAGCAATGTCAAGCCGTTCAAAAACACGACGTAGCTCCGCGTAACCTAGCACTCCGCTCTTCCCAGGATCCATGCGCTGCATGAGCTTGTACACTATTTTTTGGCGTGACATGGACACAGTCAGATGGTGTCGTAGTGCTTCCTTCGCTTGGTGCAAGTCCATCACCGGGCCACGACTATTGTCGTCAAAAATGTCCCCTTCTTCACCAGCCTCTCCACTTTCCTCGTCGTCGTCATCCTGAACCACCAGGGCCTGGGCTTGCAGTCCGGCGCGTGTATCAAAGTCGAGGAGAAAGCCGCGGTAGTAGAAATTTCTCTGTGCGACGTACTTGGCGACTAGCCCTGAAAATGCCTTCGATGTATCCTTTAGTTTGCCGCCGTTGAGCTCTTGGCACAGCTCGACAAATGCGTCCAATGACACAAAGCCACGTTTCTCAGGATCGGCATCTTGAAGCTGTGCCTCCAGCGATCGAACGTTGACTGCGAAGAACTGCCGCAATTTCTTCTCTTCTTCATCATGCTCCAAGTTGTCTCCACCTGCTGTGCTCGAGTGAGGGCTCGCATGGTGGTGGCTGTTGTGGATGCCATATCCGGGTTGCCGCACGCGACCTTTGCCTTCGACCTTCTCTCTCTGTTGCCTTCGCCCACCAGCACCAGCCGTAGTCGTGGGAGTGTTTGCATCTTCCAGCCCGGAATCTTCATAATCTGTCAAGAACGAGCCGTACCGGATAGTTACTTGATCCGCTGTGAGGTTTTTGTCTTCATAAAAGAAGCTAAGGAACGCCGCTTGGTCATCGGTCAGCTTCATTCGATTCTTGACGATGCCCATAAACTGGGACGCAAGGATGCGACCGACACGTCTAGCGTCAGCACGCCACAGGTCTTCTTTGAGTGCGATCCACTCGAGATGCGGCATTTGTTGGCGTAGCACGCGAATGCTCCACACCATCACAAGTGACTCGGTCGGCGACTTGCGGTACGTCTTCTCTGTCAGCGCGTGGTTATCCTGCTTAAAGTACTCCACTGGATCCATCACGTTCGCTCGGTAACTCTTGACTAGCAGACGGTAGTTGAGCAGTTGGTTGACATGAGAGCCACACGCGCGGAAGAGACTTGGGTAGTGCTGCTTGGGTAGTTCGCCGAGATACTTGGCCAGCACGCGCAACAGCTCCGCGGAGGGTACGACACCTGTCTTCTTAATGTCGCTATGGTCCAGCTCCACGTAAATGGCACGCCAGATCTCGTCGGGTAAACGTGAAAAAGCCTCTTTTAGCTCGTTGCCGGGAGATGACAGCGCATGGCGGTTCTTGTTGGCACCCTTGATGTCGCGATCACCACCGAAAACAAGAGAGCTGTTCTCGAGCGGCAACTGTGGCTTGTTTCGAACGGCACTTGGCTTAAGGACGTCTCCAAACTGAGCAAAAAACTCGCGGTAGTCGACAGCACCGTCGTTGTTGGCGTCGAATAACGCGACCAGCGCATTGAGCTCTTGTGGTGTAACAATGAGGTGGAACTCGCGCAACACGCGATCGAACTCTTGTGCTGAGATGACACCGTTGCCATCCCGATCCACGGCCATGAATGCTTTCTTGACGTCCGAGTGACGAGCTGCAATTTTGTCGTTGAGCATGATCCGGAGCTGCTCAATCATCAGAGGATCCACAGGTGATCGAGCCACATCGGTACCAGTGGACGCAACAGCGGCCGCACCCGCCAGAACTGTCGACTTCTTGCGAGGACTCTTGCTGTTGAGTGCGTGGGTGACCCCAGGAGACTGCAGAGTGTGGTTCGTGCTCACAGGGGTCAACGCGGCGTCGTTGTCCTGTTGGGGCGGTGCGCGAGCATAAATGAGCGAGAAGCCAACAGAGTTCGTGTCACCGTGCTGGAACGCGCTGCCAAACTGGGCGAGGAAGGCGTTGTAGTCCACGAGGTCGGCGCCGCTCGAGAGCGCGTCAGCACGGCCGTGAGCGTCGTCGTCAGCACTATGTGCGACCACGAATGCGTCCACCACAGCCGTGTCCACGGGCACATCGAATGACGCGCAGATGTCCACGAACTGCGCGCGCACGAGTCTGCCGCGCTTGGTTACATCTGCTCGGCGGAACGCGTCCCGCACGAGCGGCCACGCAACACGGAGCCGGTCCTTAAGCGTGTCCGACAGCGCGTCGAGCTGCTGCGACTGCATCGTGTCCAGCAACCGCATGTGCTCTGCGAGCCGCGTCTTCTTGTGCTGGAGTCGCGCGGACGCCACACCCTGCTTGTGCTGCCGCAGCAAGTGGACGAGCTCGTCCACGAACGGCTCGTACGCCACGGCGCGGTCGTTGTTCTCCTCGTACTCGTGGATGAGCGTCTGCGCCTCGTCGTTCGTGACCGTGATGCCGCGCGCACGAAACACGCGCTGCACCTCGCGGATGCCCACGGGCGCGCGGCTCATCGCGAGCGCAAAGTTCGAGTCCAGGTTCCGGATGTCGCCCGACACGATGAGCGGCTTCTTGCGCAGCTGCCGCGGGCTCAGCGGGCTCGTGGCCTCGGGCGGGCGCAGCGCGCCGCCTTCATACTGGGACGACTTGGCCGGGGACTGCGCCGTGTACGTGCGTCCACTGCGGCTCGCCGGGGACGGCGATGTCGCCTGCTGCTTGGCCGGCCGCGGCGTCACCGACGGCGCGAGCTGGCGCTGCATGGTCGGGTTTGTCTCTTTCCCTCACGACGAAGCGCTCGATGGAGTGGCGACTGGGAGGCGAGTTGCGGCTCTATCGAGAGGCGATGGCGAGGCCGATAAGACTGCGCGGTCTTCAGCCGGGTCACGAGGCTCTGGGCGCAGCCACAGCGACGAATAGAGGTGCATGTTTCCGTTTGCGAGGGCGCTGTTCCATTTCCGCCATCCCCAAACATAGCATTTCCCACGGGACTGATAGTGTTCTGATAAAAATGTCCATTACGGTACAGTTACCTTAGAAAAGCGGTATCATACCGGTTTATGTGGGCAGTGGAGCAACCCATCGGTCTAACGGGTTTTGGCCAATGAGGTCCCCGGATTCGAAGATTCGATGGGTGTCGCATGGGTCGCCTGGCTCGCCACTTCAACATGGCGTATGTTCTCACGGGAGACAGCTTGATACGACGGCAGCGGCAACGGATTCCTCGGTCTCCCGTGCGATGATGTGTGTGTGTGGCCTTCCGTGCCGGAAGGCAGTCCACGCCGCGTGCGCACGTGCGGACGAAAAGGGGGACGGTGACTGGACTCGCCCTTGGGTTCCGAAGGATGACCGCAGACGTCACTCGGCAGAAAGGACCACATGATGGGACTGTACCCATTCGCCCGCGACAAGATCTGTTCTTGGGCACTTCCAGCGGCTCCGTCCGGAACCCGAATGGCCACACGGAACGCGCCGTGTGGCGCCCCCGCTTTGGCTGAATCGAGCGAAGAGCCTTGACCAGCGCGCGGCCCCGCCGGGTAAGACGACCGTACAGTACCAGGAGAGCCGGGCGGTAGTCGCACCCACTGGGTGACCAAAATGGGAATCATTGAACCTCCCACCGGTGCGCCGCCATTGTACCCACTGCGGCGCAATTGAGCGGGGGCACGACGTCGTGGTGCCGAACAGACTCTTTTTAGTCGACTTGGAGGGTCGGTTTCGGGATTCTAATTGCTCAGATTCCCGGGAGCAGAGTGAGCGGAGCCCGTCGGCATCCGGAGCGGGGGGATCGCGCCTTTCGCCCATGAGAGCCGTGTCGGCCGAGAAGGCGGATCTCGTCATGGTGTTTCATCGTGAAGACGACAACCGCGACCCTCCTGGATTGCCCAGCGCATCGTTTTCTTTCTCATTCTGTGAGAAGACGAAAAAGAAGGCTGGTATGAGCATGAGGGTAGCTTCGCCACGCTCAGCCCGCGGAAGCGTCCCGGCACCACAGGTACTGCTCGTACATGGTACTGTACACGGCGCGGTCCTGCCACCAGAGCGATCGGATCGCGATACACGCAGAGTGTGTGAGCAGTGGATTGCATGCTGGACTGATTCTTCACCAACACTCTGGGGCGCGTTGGACACGCGCGAGTCTCACGGTAGGTACTGATCCCGTACTGTAATTCAGAGTAAGGCGTCTTTACACTGCAGACAGGGGCGGGGCGACCACCAGGCGGCGGGTTCTTTTGATGGCCGCACATCTGAGCCCCGGCAAAGGCAGTTGGTGCCATGGGCGTGCCAGCGGCCATGAAATGCCAGCGTATTAGCCCTAGACTTGGGGCGAGAAAGAAAGAGGCGGTGCGAGAGAAATTGGGACGGACGTCAGCGGACGCGACATGTTTTCCGGACCAGTACGGGGTAGATCGACCGGGCCTCCCGACCAAAGATGCCGTTGTTGTGGTGTCGTGGATCGAGGTTGAAGCTGTCCCGGCTGGAATTTGATACGGCGTATCCATCTCTCTCTCCTCGTGGCAGTGCAACGATTGGTGTGTTTTTCTCAGCATGGCAGCGGGCCACGCCAGAACAGAGGAAAACTGAGGAATAAAACCCCACGTGGTCGGGGTGAGGTGATTTCCGGAGATTCCTCCAATCTTGAGTTTAGGCAGGGAGGGGAGCGCGGGAAGTTGACGGCACGCGTCCGTAAACGTTGCTTGTCTGTGTGGACTCCGCAGCGCGATTCGTACAGTACGAAGCGGCACGTGAAGAAGCCCTTTCCGCCGAGACGGCGCGTCGATTCTGACGTTTGGAAAGAAAGGGACCCATGGCGCTGGACCCACAGTCGCACGGCCTTCCTTGAAGCGGGAGGTGAGGAGGTGCACGCGCGCCCTGGCGACGCAGGAAAGGGGAAGCCGAAACGCTCGTGCGTGACCCACATGATCCGGAGAACGCGCGGTGGATCCGGGGGCATTTCCGGATTTGCAGCGCACCAAGCAAGCGGCCTTCCTTTCCTCGCCAGTCTCCGGATTCGATCCAGTTGACACGCATCACTCCAGCAAGATGTTCCAGCGCCCACGCAGCGACAGTGTCGACTCGGTCTCGGGCGCCAAGCGCGCTGGCCGCTACAGCGCCGAGGGCGTCGGTCTCTGGACCGACTCGGAGCACGACCGCTTCATGACGGCTATCCAGATGTACCCCAAGGGCCCGTGGCGGCTCGTGGCCGATTTTGTGGGCACGCGCAACGCGCGCCAGACCATGACGCACGCGCAGAAGTACAAGCAGAAGCTCGCGCGCCGCATGCGCGGGCTGCGCACCCCCGGCCGCGTATCAGGCCGTCGACTACGCCAAGACTCGCTCACCGAGTCCGAACTTTCGATGGGCAGTAGCGAGTACGCCACCGAGACGGAGAGCGAGTTGGCGATCCGCCCGAGCCTGCCGGTCTTCATCCGCACGGGCATCCCGCACGACCCCGTGGCCGCGGCGCTCGCCGAGGCGTTCGGTGAAGGGCTCTCGCCGCTGTTCAACATCACGGCGAAGGATGCCGAGGAGTGGAGTGCGATTGGCCACGAGACCGCCGGTCGCGACGAGAACGACATGGGCGACCTCGCGCTTGAAGACGATCTGTTCCAGCTGCTCGAGATGGACAGCGCGTCCATCCCGCCGAGCCCCGCGCAGCAGCTCGACGCCGTGGCATCCGCGGACGACTACGACGAGATGTCGCTCGACGCGTTCTTGGGCATGGCGTTCATGACCTGACGTCACGCCCCGCGCGCTCGCCACCGCCGCCACCTCCACCAAGCCACTGCATGATTCAGTTCTTCCGCACTGGTGCAGTTCCAACAAAAAAACGAGCCTATGCGCGCTTGTCCCGCTAGCGCCATCGACCGCCGCGAGTCGACGTGGGCTTCTCCATCCAGCGGCGGGCGCATACTCCATCCAGCAGCTGCATGAACCCATCGCCCTCATCGGCGGCGCCCCTCCCGCGTTGTCGCACGGAGAACAAAAAATACGACACTCTTGAGCCAAGAAAAACGACACACCGTATCGTACCAATCTGCAGCACTACACGTATGTTATAATCAACGACCCGCTGGCCACAAAATGCGCACCCACTTCAAATTTTGTGTGTGATCCGCATGTGTATGTGTGTGTGTGTGAGCGTCGCATTCTCTCTTCTCAGCAGAACAAATAACCACTGAGTCTGGTATCTTCAAGGGAACATTCCGTACCGTAGAACCATACCATCAAACGGGTGGGGAGGTCTACTATCGCTCATGTGCTTCAACACCAGACCTGCCGCAATAGCCCATTTCCACGAATACGATCTCACCTCACGCCAGTCGACGCTCGTTGCTTGGTGGAACCCAACGCCAAACAACGCGTACGCTTCGACTCCTCATCAACCAGACCATTCACCAGCGGCGGCTGTGTCGTCGGAAGTGCTCAACTCTGATCGCCGTTATGTCCACGGGCATGCGGCCGTACTGACAGAGGCTTTGCTGTGTCAAAAAGCGAATGAGGGAAGGCAACATAGTAGAGCTGAGCAAAGCGGAAAGACCAGCGACAGTGTCCAAGGTGGCGGTCGTGTCGGCCCCCCAAGTTGGGGCCCAACGGCGGCCACGAGAGCAGACACGAGCGTATGGAAGGTGGAGTCCATGACATGGACCCAAACATTGTTTGGGTACATCCGTCATTGCTACTGATTTGGGTTAGCTTGTCGACTACGCAAGTCTTGTATTAGTACACATACACTTTGTGAGTCATAAATTGTGACCCGGAAGCAAGCCATCATGTACTGATAGAACAGCAATGATTCTTCAAGCATCATTCCAGAAACACGACGCATCGTTTTCGAATCCGTTGGATGCCACATTCGCAAGATCCGACGCTACCTGATTTGCTCCGTGGGAGATTAGTGTGGCACACTTCCTGCAATACCCGCTTCATAGTCAAATCAGGTGCCCGAAATGGTGTGGCACAGTGCCATCCACGCAGCTGCCCCTCCAGGTGCCAGGAGTTCCTGATTGTGAACCCAGCTCATCTCCGTGCCCATAGAAAAACACAGTCAGTGGCTTTGGCTCTTGCGTCTCTCCCTCCCCCCTCGGCTTCGGGCACTCTGGAATCCGCCGCGCCGTCCGCACTCTCCGCCTCGGTCTTCGCTCCACCCCGCATCATCATGCTCCAGCGCCTCTTCGCTCTCACGGCGCTGCTCGCGTCGGCCACGGCGCTCAGCGAGGCCGCCAAGGGCGACGCCACGATCCACGTGCGCCTCCACCACGGCAAGAGCCACCACGCCGCGCGCGCGGCCGACGCGGACGCGGCGTCCTCGGGCTCGGGCGCGAGCGACGCCACGGTCACGGCGCCCAAGGACCCGAACGTGTACGCGTTCACGCCGGTGACGTCGATCCAGGCGCGCGTGCAGGGCTCGGCGCCGACGTGGGACGAGACGACCAAGACCTGGGTCGGCAGCTTCGGCAAGACGTACGCCGAGAAGTTCCGCTCGGTGCTCGACACGGTCAACACCGCGAGCGTCGAGGGCGCGCTCATGTACGTCCAGGCCGAGGGCATCAACGTCAAGGAGCAGTCGGTCAAGTGCCAGCGCAAGAACAAGATGCAGTACGTCGAGTTCTACGAGATCACGGTCGCGCAGCCCAACGCGTCGCTCGCGTACTACGCCAACAAGCACAAGCCCGTGGAGTACTGCCCGTACGTGGCCATGGACGGCGGCATGTGCACGCCG
>JAMFLL010000730.1:0-10307 GCA_027475725.1 Pythium rhizo-oryzae | reverse complement strand
GTCGCGCAGCCCAACGCGTCGCTCGCGTACTACGCCAACAAGCACAAGCCCGTGGAGTACTGCCCGTACGTGGCCATGGACGGCGGCATGTGCACGCCGCAGGGCACGGACATCTCGGACGCGTGCAAGCAGTTCGATGGCATCGGTGGCCAGCCCAAGCTTGGCCACTGCGTCGGCGCCGGCGAGCAGACCTCGGACAAGCGCGCGCCGTACCCGGACAACTACTGGTTCTCGTTCCCCAACAGCTGCGTGACCAAGGGCTGGTCCAGCAGCGACAAGAACGACGCGTGCCGCACCGAAACCGGCGGCGGCCTCTGTGCGCCGGGCGAGACGCCCGACGGTGTCAAGTGCACGTACACGTACAAGATCCTGGGCTACCTCAACATCGACGACCTCGTCGGCATCACCACGGGCGAAGCTGCCGAGGACGGCAAGAAGTACAGCAACTTTACCGAGTTCTGTAACGCCGGCAACGTAGAGTTCTCGGCCGAGAACACGGCCGACGGCTTCGTGGTCGAGGAGGCGATCGAGTTCTGGCAGAAGCCCGGCGACAAGGACGCCAACGCCGAGCGCACGGAGAAGATGGTCGAGCTCTACAACGAGCTCGCGCCCAAGGCCAAGGTGGGCACGATGACCCCGCTGCCGGAGATCGACGAGCTCACCAAGAAGAACCCGGCGTGCTACCTCAACAGCATCGAGTGTGCCTCGGCCAAGAACGGCTGCCGCCGCAAGCTCTACTCTCAGCTCTGCGAGGTGTGCGAAAGCGCCGGCGACGACTGCAAGGTCGCGCCCGCGGACTTCAAGTACCCGACGCTCGAGGTCCCGAAGGCCAAGAGCGACTCGGGCAGCGACAGCACCGGCACCGGCAGCGGCAGCAGCACGGGTGGCAAGAACGACGCCGGCTCGCCGGACGGCGAGAAGAAGAAGGAGAACGCCGCCACCGGCCTCGCTGTGTCCGTCGCGACCGTCGCGTTCACGGTGCTCGCCGCTGCGCTTATGTAAGCGGCGTTGTACTGCAACCCGAGCGACTCCAAAACATCGCCATAACGAACAGCCTCCACCCTCCTATTCGCCATTAGGTGCACTACCTAACAAAACATCCTAATCGTACGTGATCTTTTCCAACTCGGACCGTGATACCATGATCGTCTTCTGGACCCTGGGACGATTGGGTGGACCGGTATCGACGATCCACGGACCAGCAGGACGTGGCCCCGGGGCGGAGAAGAACACTGATATACTGGCGCCGGTTCTTAGCCAATTCTCACATTTCTCACAACTCACAACATTGACAACTCAAGCCCACCAGTGCACCGAACGGTTTGACTTCGGCCCAGGGTAGTCAGAACGGGAATGATCGGGTTGGCTGTGAGCCACAGCTGCTGCACGATCAGACAACACACCAGGCCCTTCGACGGGTTCACTTCACCAACTTCGACTACTGTACCCTGCCGGTACATACCTCGCTTTTTTTTCCTGGGTGCCAGTCTCACAATCGACGCGGGTTTCGCAGTCGGCCACCACAACGCGCTCCGCTATTCCTCAACTTCCCCACGTGCAATCATGGCTCCGTCGCCGCCGGCTTCGTCCTCTCCGCCGCTGTCCCCGTCCGCGGACTCGTCCCTCAACTCGCTCCTCGAGTCCCTGTTCGATCCACCAGTCGCGCGGTCGCCTTCTGCATCCCCGAAGTCGGTGCCGCAGTGGCAAACGCCACCGGAATCTTTGGATCCGCAAGCTCCACTGATGGCAGAGCCGGAGCCGGAGCTGCTGCGTGGTCGGTGAATCTCATTAATCCATTCATGCGCGTCACTAGTTAGATGAGAGCCGGAGCTGCTGCGTGGTCGGAAGAGCAGGCCGGGCTTCGGCCTCTGGACCGCGAGCGAGCACAAGCGCTTCCGTGAGGCTGAGAAGCGGTTCCCGAATGGCCCCTGGCGCTTCGTGGCCGAAGCGGTGGGCACGCGCTCGATCAAGCAGACCATCTCGCACGCGTACAAGTGCCGCGAGCGCCGCCGCCGCCACGCGCTCGGGCTCAAGACGCCCGGGCGTAAACCCCTTCGAGCCATGACGAGCTTGTGTCTGTCTGGCTCCGGATCGGGCTCCGGATCGGACAGTAGCGGCCCTCTCAGCGGCTCCGAGTCGGACGGCTTCGCGATGCACGAGATCAGATCCGACCTGTTGGAAGAGCTCATGGAAGACGAGACTGCCTGGGCCGAGATCCAGGAGCTGCTCCCGCCTTTCGACGAGCACCCGCGCTTGTGACGCCAGGTGAGGAAGGCAAGCCCCCCTTCGAACCTGGCCCACACGTGGGTGGGTGATTTGTGTAAGTTTCTGTATACATGGTTTCTCGTTCCTCTCGCCTTCTCGTTCCTGTCGCACTCTCTTCGTTTGTTGGCCGTCGGCATTGTGGCGTTGGCATGCGCTGGCACCGCGCAGGGACTTCTGGTGTGAGCGAGGCGAAAGTGTTGATCCCGGGACCATGAGAAATTGTCTGCTTTGGAGAAGATGACATAAAGAGAAAACAAGGCACGGGCGTCACAACGTGATGAAGAGATGACAACCCAGAAACGTCGCGTGAGGTCGTGGGATTGAGAGAGATAAAGAGAGAGAGGGAGAGGGAGGAACTGACGCTCCTCCACGGTCCGCAAGCGTTGCTTTAGCGCCTCCTCCTTCTGTCTCGTTCGCGCTGCCCTCTCTCCGTTCCTCAACAAGACCAGAAAGTGCGACGCAAGCGATCCAGGCGAACTGATATGAGAACTCTACGCTTGTCATCCCACCCCGTGGGGGCGACCAACACCCAGGCGGAGCCCATGACAATTGTTTTTTTTCTTCTTTTTTTTTCTCTTTCTCTCTTTTGCCGGTATCCAAGTGAGTAATCAGGTCTCATATCCCTCGATCCAACACCAAGACGCGCATTCTTCCGTGTCCGCCGCGCGTGTGGCGTGCTTCCCCTTGGAGCTCGCGTGGCTGCGGCCGGCAGTGGTTCATGCACGTCGGTCATTCCACAATCCGCTTCGAGCATCTCAACACAGCTACGCCACACCCCACTCGCGATCCATCATGCTACCGCCCGGCAGCTCCACGCCATCGAACGCCGCCGCCACGTCGGTCCCGGGCGCCCACGCAACACTCGTGAACGGCCGACTCAGCGCCCCAGGCGTCGGTGTCTGGACCGAAGAAGAGCACAAGCGCTTCCGTGCCGGGGTTGAAAAGTACCCGAACGGGCCCTGGAGCGCCGTCGCCGAGTTTGTCGGCACCCGCACCGTTCGACAGACCATGACCCACGCGCAAAAGTGCCGCCAGCGGCTCGAGCGCCACGCACGAGGGCTCAAGCCTGCGGGCCGCAAGCGCCGCGCTTCCCAGAGCGAGGGCCCCAACAACACCAGCAGCGCGGCGTCGCCAGCATCTCCAGCGAGCTCGCTCTCGGGAACGTTTGAGATCCTGACAGTCGCCGAGCTACCGCTCGCGGGCGATGCGGCGCAGGAGCCGATCGACCCGACAAACTTTGACTGGGTGCTTCAGTACCTGAACTCCCCCGAATGGGTCGACTTGGAGCTCGTAGACGACGAACTCTTCGCAGACGGCCAGTCGCTCGAGCTCGTCGATCTTGGGCCGTGCTAGACGCAGTAGTAGTAAGCGGACGACACCGCATTCAGTAAAGTACACAATCATATTCATGGACACCACGATTATTACGCAGAAAGACTCTTGTCCAGATCGCAGCTTCTGGGCTTGGGTCGTCACCTGGCCGGCGCTGCGCATGCCACAGCTTCCGCCGCGGCGTTCCCAGGAGGCCTTCATTCAAGAGATCTGTCGTCTAAGAGTCTGAGAAGCCTTTGAAGACGGATCCTTCAGTCCCCCACAACTTGTGGGCTACCGAGAACTAACTCAGCCTTCAGTGCCTCCGTGACTCGATCATCACGCCACCTTCCGTGCTGTTCACCAGACAAGCCGAACCCCGCACATAGACCACGGCAGCAATGGGAAACAGGAGAATCGAAATAGTGCGGAACGATCGGATTCCCAATGGTAATGGGGATTGATGATGGTCTCGTCAGTGGCACCGATCTTGTCTTGACTTGTTGTGCCCATGCCTGAGTTTTACAGGTATCCATCTTTGAGGACTTCTCTAGTTGCTACGCAGTTTTCACCACTTGAGTTCGCACACCTCGAGAGATGGTAAATCACCGAGCAAGAACGAAAGCGGGGGCCGGGGAGAGAGAGCACGAATATGCGTGCGTGGGAGTTGGCCCAAAAGTGTGTAATACTGTACCCATTTTCTCGTCAGATGTGGCACGCTTTATGTCAACTCACATGGCGCTGTCGACAGGCGTACTGTTCAGAAGAAGTCCAGCGCATTTTAGAAGAAGCACGTGGGGTTCCACTCGCTGGTCACGGGCGGCGATCATCGCCGCCCGTGACCAGCGAGTGGCCCATCGCCGGGCGATGGGCCGGCGGACGCTCCTCGCCGGTCGTCCTTGCACTCGTCAGCCACACATCATCGCTGGACGCTTTTGGCTGAGCCATGGTCCAGCACGTTCGAATTCGACGGCTCCGGCTCGCTCTGGACAACTCGGCCTGCGCCGCTAGAGCACGGTAACGCTACCCCGCGCTCCGCCAAAGAACCATCAGTATTTGGCATGTACCTGAGGACGTCGAAGGCCAGAAGGCTGGGCCCAAAATCTCCTGCAGAGCAGCTGTTGCGAAGCCGCGCGCACAGAGAAATTATAATCTGTTGCGTGTTGTGGAGCACGGCGACCGAGACCGGGCCGGGTGATTGCGCGGCTGATGTAATCCCCACACAGAATCTCAGCATCGTGCACGTGAGGGGGTTAAAAAGTCCTTTTCCCGGATTCTGGGGCTCTAGGCAACCAGTCCGAAGTTGGGACTGGGTATACCGAACAGGTTTGGGATTCCCAACCCTGTTCGGTACAGTACCACCCACTTTTCCCTTATTAGGACGAAAGATCTTACGGTATTCCCCCCCCCCCCCCCCCAGTACGCGTACGTGCCTACCACTCCCGATCGGAACGAGCCACGAAGGCGGCCAGAAGCGACTGTTCCTCCAGCGCCTCGGGAGAAGCGACCGAACTCCACGTCGGTGGGCGCGGCTCCTACCTGGCAACGGGTCGCGGAGGAGAGGAGAGACCTCTCTCAGGAAGCCCACACAACCCCTGGCGCCGCGTGGAGCCGGGCTGGCTTGTGTGAGAACTCAGTCGGTTGCGGAGGCGGCGCCGTAACCAAGGGGTTGGTCCGCCACACGGTTCGCGTACCGTAACTCGACCGCTGATCAATTGAGGAGACGCGCTGGAAGGCACTCGGGAATCCCGTGGATATACATTTTTCGAACAGTTCTCTTCTCAGCGTCTCACCTCAGTGGAGGAAGTTGGGCCGTTTCACCTCCACCAGCCAGTTTAGACAGCGAAGAACAGCAAGCTTCCCGCTGGGTTTGTGATCCAGCAGCTCTGATGTGCCTCAACGTGTGCGATTGATGCGGCTGCAAGGTTGCTTGCCATTCCTCAATTGCCTCCGATACGGTCACATCGCCCTCAAAGATGAACGCTTCCCCACCAACAGCAACGACAAGCACGACCTCCCAGCGCCGCGGCTGGAGCACTGAGGAACACGCTCGGTACCTCGAAGCGCTTGAGCTCTTTCCGAACGCGCCGTGGCGCGTTGTCGCGGACCACATTGGCACGCGCTCGGCCCGCGAGGTCATGACGCACGCGACCAAGATTGCGCTTCGGCAGCAGCGCCACGCGCGTGGTCTCAAGAAAGCGGCACAACGCTCGCCACAATAACCGCAACAGTGCGGCGTGAGCGGCGCACGCAGCGTCGGGCGTAGCGCTTCCCGCGGGAAAGGACTGTGGTGATGGGGACTGCACCGGTGTCGGACGTTGTCGAGGTAGCGGTGTGGAGCAGCAATGTCGCGGAGTTGTGGGGCTCGCCGGAACCGAGCGCCGCCATGGTCGATACCTCCGTGTACGGTGCGTTGTGTCCTAACCCGTGCGATAGCCCCGACTTCGTGTCCGAAGGCCGTTTGTTCACAGGAGGCAGTCTGGGGAGCGTTAGCGACTGGTAGGAGATGGATTCGCTCACAGCGATCTGAGCTAGAATCCGTAGTCGCAGTTGTGGGTAAGCTCTATGAATCTATGAGACCGGAAACGCAGTCGTGTGCAGGCTGTATGAATATATGAGACCGTGATACCATGATCGACCTGAGAAACAGTGATGTCCGCTGTATGCAATAATGAAAAAAACAACGGAGCTGGTCCGTGGCGCAGCGCCGACGTTGTCCTTTGACCCAGCCCTGCGTTCCGAACGTGTAGCGGTCGGTCGGTCGAGACACTGTGGTCCCGGGGTGAAATACCCTAGGAGATGAGCTATCGGCCGCTCCTTTCTGTCTGGGACGATGCTGTGCGGGGCTTGTGAACGTGTGGCTCAAGAGCGCCGGTTGAGAGTTTTTTCCATCTCTGGCGCTCTTACCGTACTTCAATTCCACCACGGGGACGGTGTGGGAGATCTGACCAGTGGCCTACTGGTTCAGGAGGCCACCGACCTGGACGGAAGCCGTCGAAAGCGCCTCTTCTATGTGCAGAAGGGGGGGCACGCGGCGGGAGGGTGCGTAGTGGATTCGCTAACCACAAGCCGCCGGGCCGCGTCACATGACTGCAGTGTTGGTCGGCGATGGCGGTCGTTGCAGCGGGGAAGTCTCTGCCTTTGGGACTAGCGATAAGCACTGATAGCTTCAGACTGATGGCTGCTGCTTCTACCCCAGCCGATTCCTTATCCCCGTCATGTCTGTCACATCGCTATGGCATTGCATTAGGACTCTCCACGGATCAACCAACCGTTTGTTGTTTGATTCGCATTACGATTAGACCTCGCCCTCCAACGAGAACACGCATGTACTCAGTCGCTCTCGCCGTCAAACAGCGTCGTATCCGCCCAGTGGAAAAGCACGTCCTCGAAAAGATCATCGTGTTCACGGGCACCGATCGCCACGGCGTCGGAGGAAGTGGGGGACTCGATGCTGTCGAGCACATCGCTGAACCCGAGCGCTGCGAGCCACGACGGAGTGTGGAGCTCGTCGAACTCCTCGTCGAGATGGTTGGGATCTAACGGCGGAAGCGGCGACGCGGCCGGCGGGACCACGGCAGGCGCCGCGTCTTGCGCGGGTGCCGGTGCTGCAATCACAGCGACCGGCGGGTGGCGGCAGCTTGATCCTGGTCGTCGACCGGCCTTCTGGAGCCCGCGCGCGTGACGCTCCTGCTTCTTACGGTGCTTGTTCGCATGGGTCATGACTTGCCGCACCGTGCGTGTACCGATGTACTTGGCGAGTTCCCGCCATGGCCCGTGCGGGAACATCGCGACTGCCTCCAGGAAGCGCCCGTGCTCGAGGTCGGACCACTTGCGTCCTCGTGTCGGGGACTTGGTCGGTTCTGGCTGCGCCATGGAACTGGACGGGGGCAGACGCTTGATGGTTGTACGTGAAATACGCGAATGACCGGTGCAGGAGCACCAAGAGGAGATGCGGTGCTGTAGTGAGTGAGGTCAGATGAGACAGACGGGACCGAGCAATCTTGCACGAGGAAGCCAGAGAGCAGCCCTAAACTCAAACGACCGCGGTGGCATCCGGCCAGTGGAGTCGGCACCCCGCACGCGCGTAGTCATCGAAACCTTGGAGAGTCTATATGAAGGTGGCCACTAGACCGGACCCATTCGCCACGGCTCTCGCACAGTTGCTGGCACGAGCCCGGAACTCTCGAGCGCACCTGACGAACTGGCTGCGCACCCATGAGCAAGCCAGGTGCGCGGTGAGCGCAGAACACGGACAACTGTACACAGCACGCACAACTCCAAGCGCATCAACGCTAGTCGACCGACACAACGCTCGTGAGAGACACGAGCAGTGGAATACCACGGGAATTGAACCCATTCTCTTGCACTGTCGTGTTTGGGGTCCAGAGCACTCGTGAGGAGAACCTCGGTTGGGAACGGCTTTCCACAACGAAGCGGGCAGAGTTTTCGTGCTTAGATAAAGGTGGAGACTGGCCGAGATGGCCTCCGCCATCCATGACCTTCGCTTGACACCGGCACACTACGAGACCATCTTTACAGCGTCCACCCAAGCTCCAGCGCGGGAGAGCTCTACGACATGAAAACGTTGAAGGTGGATCGAGAGCTCCCCATCTCCCGATGAACAAGAAGTGATAAATGCCAGAGGGTGTGTGTGATCGTCCGCGGTGCCTGACCCCGTCAAGCGCGCCGCATCTCTCTCTCTCTGCGCGTGCGGCGGCGAAAGTTTCCTTCCTTTTCCGAGAATCGGGCGTGGACAACACGCGTGCGCGAGGGGAAGCGGCTCGTCGTTAGCTGGTGCAGCGAATACCGAGGAACTACACAAAGACACGTATCAGAGCGGTGACGTGGGTTGCGATCGTGCACGGCCGTTTATGTTGCATCTATGCCGTTGATGACCGTCGAGCGAAAAATCGCACCCATGATTCGAAGACCCTTCAGAATCGCGGGTGGCTCTTCCTCAAACCCAGGAGGCAGCCACGGGTGCCCCAGGCTCGCGCTTCTTCCATGCCTCCGCCCGAATAATTGGACGCGATCGGTGGCCATGCCGGTGGCTCACCACGACGCTCCGCGCTAGCTGGTTGCGCGTCCACCCAACTTCAAGGTGAGCTCACATCTGAGCGGCTGCGGCTTTCCAGAGCGACGAGGCGGGTGATTCGAGCGAGGCGGCCGCGTCGCGCTCACAGAACCCATGAAAACGTTTCATTGACCCTATGAAAACTTTTGATTGAAAAGGCTGCTCACGACCCGTGCCGCAAATGGACGGAAGAAAGCCGTGTTGTGCGAGCGGTCTGGTGGAGGCGATTTGCGCCAGTGCGAACCCCAAGAACACAAGTTGAACCGCGCCACCAATAACAAGCACGACTCGTCTGACCGAGAGGAGGTGCATCCATCCGCTGGTGTCATCGCTAGCCAAATTTTTCACGTTTGTATCAGTGTGAGGTGGGTTCAGCCCCTTTTGCTGGGAATAAGAAAATGGTTTTGGGATGCTCAACTGCAGGTGGAAGCACAGTTGGCTGAACCCTCAGCTGAAGGCGATCGGACGGCCCGACACGTAGAGTGTTTCGCTCGCTTGATCCACCACGGTGCCAGGAGCAGCTGCTCGGATCCGCGGGCTACTGGGTGCCGAACCAGAACGAACCCCCAATCAAGACTTCCGCCGAGAGGCTAGCGCGAAGACCTGGGTACCAGTACTGCGAGTACAGGCGGCCGGCGCCTGCTTCACCCGAGTTGAAGTGCGGTCGTGCTGCATTCGGGCTCCTGTGCGGGACGGGTCGTCGACTCGTCTCGATTCTGTAGTTGGGATGAAATCAAGAGCCCGAGCGACTCGAACCTGAGCGACTGGGACGCCTGGTCGCCTTCGCACGTGTGGTGGGTTGGACGAGGGGCTTGGACATCCCGAGTGTGGAGCTGAAGGGCATGTCGCAGGTGAGCAAGGTTATGCTGACGCGCATCTCGTACACAGTGTGAGCTTCGTGCCACGGGTACGTTGGTGATGGGTTTGTTGTTGAGGTGATGAACCCATTATTATTGATTTTTTTGAAGTGGACCCTGACTTCGACGCTTCTACAGTATGTTGCCATCGGGCTTTCTCGAGCGGTTCTCAGCCTGGCGGCGTTGCTTTGGAGGAGTGAGGTGGCAGCCCGACCGTTCCTGGGCTGTTGCGCGCTCGATTGCATGGAAAGTCCCATGTGATAACCCGATGCGTGCACCCACTTCACGACAGTTTCATGGGCGACCCCATCGCGGGGATGCCAGAGAAGTTGTCCCGCACCTCAGCGTCTACTAGTGATACTGGGGATGCATCGACCTTGATGAAGCTCTCCAGCTTTCGTCCATGTCCTCGGATCCTCGCCAATTGCAACGTTCATTTCCCAAATACGTCTGTGCGCCTCACAAGCCCCCCGCTCGTCTTGTCCACCTCCTCAATCGAAGCAATCGAGATGCTATCACCGACACGCGCGTTCACGACACGCCGTCCACCTACCAACAACTCCACCAACACAGCCAACGGACGCGTGACTGCGCCGAGCGTCCGCGAATGGACCGAGGCCGAACGTCGCCAGTTCCGCACCGGCGCCTGGACCGACGACGAGCGATTCCGGTTCCGCGCCGCTGTGGAGGCGTTCCCGGACGG
This sequence comes from Pythium rhizo-oryzae, assembly GCA_027475725.1. Taxonomy (NCBI): domain Eukaryota; phylum Oomycota; class Peronosporomycetes; order Pythiales; family Pythiaceae; genus Pythium; species Pythium rhizo-oryzae. The sequence continues at coordinate 94 of JAMFLL010000730.1, read as the reverse complement.
TCCGTGGAGCGCCGTCGCCAAGCTCGTGGGGACGCGCACCGTTCGGCAGACCATGACGCACGCCCAGAAAGAGAAAGAACGCATGGAGCGCCAC
>JAMFLL010000729.1:0-27438 GCA_027475725.1 Pythium rhizo-oryzae | reverse complement strand
GAGGCCGCGGCCCGCACGCGCGCGAGGCAGGCCGAGGCCGAGGCAAAGCGCCTGCTGGCGCAGGACGAGGCGGCCGAGACCCCGGCGTCGGACCAGGACCAGGCGCCGCCGTCGGCGTCCTCCAACGGAGCGGCCCAGGAGACGGCGGGCAAGGCGTCGCCGCCCACGTCGACGTCGTCGTCGTCGTCCAACTCGTCGCGCAAGGCCAGCGACGGGGACGAGGACGCCGAGGCGGACGTGCCGACGCCGCCGGCGACCATCACGCGCGACCACGACCTGAGCTTCTTGCGGCGCTCGAACAAGTCGGTGATCGGGCTCGCGGGGCTGGACCGCTCGATGACGTGCCCGCCGGGCTTTGAGGAGGCGCTGGAGAAGATGGAGCGCGCGCGCGCCGCCACGGACGCCAAGTGAGCCCGAGGCCACGGCGTGTTTGCACCTCATTTGAGTCGTAGTACCGTACAAGTAATTCCCTCATCTACATCATCATCAACATCATCACTCCACTCCTGCGCATGCGGTTTCGCTGTCGGTTCATTCGTTCGTTTTCATTCATTCACAAGTGCACTACACTTACAGGCATCGGTACTTCACCGCTGACTTATGCGAGGTCCTCGTCGACGAGGAACGTGTTGAGCTTGGAGCCCGAGCCCGTCTTGCTGAAGATCGAGCCGCGACGCAGCGATGCGATGGCCTCCTCGCGGTCCTTGGGGCTCAGCTGGTGGAGCAGCTCGAGGATACCGGCAACCGCGGCCTTGGGGTCCTGAAGACCGAGCTGCACGACCTGCGTGGTCGTGTTCTCGCGCTTAAGGCCGAGCAGGCGCGTCTGGATCCAGTCCTTGTCGCTTGCGAACCACAGCAGCACGTCCTTGTCGCCGGCGGCCCACACCTCGGCGACCGACACGTTCGTCTGGCGCGTCACGCGGCCAGCGTTGACAGCCTCGGTGAACCACGACTTGAGGTACTGCTCGGCGTCCTTGAAGCCGACCTTGCCCGACGTCGCGGCGCTGAGGTCGCGGCGCAGCTTGAACTCGGCGAGCTGACGCTTGAGGCGCCAGTAGAAGAACGTACGCGCGTTCTTCCACTCGACGACCTCGCGGATGCAGCTCTTCGCCTTCATGCGGCCGGGCGTGTCATGGAGGTCGGCAAACTCAGTCGCGACCTGGACGTAGATCGGCAGCAGCGTGTTCTCGCGGTTCTTGATCTCGCGATGGATCTTGGGCTCCTCGCGCTCGCGGTCCTCGGGCGCGAGCGCCGCAAGCTGCTGCTTCAGCGCCTGGAGCTTGGCGTCAAGGCGGTGCATAGTCTCGAGGAGCTGCTTCTTCCGGTACTTGATCTCGATGAGACCAGCCGGCTCGAGCACGCCACCACGGCCCTGCGGGTCGGCGTACATCTCCATAATACCCTCGTTGATCGTCGGGTCGACGACCGCCCAGGCACCACCGCGAAGCTCCGCGAACGGCGGGATGTACACGAACACGGGCTGCTCGTAGTTGACGAGACCGTCAACGATCGCGGCACCGAACTTGAGCACCTCGTCGAACATGTCGCGCTGACCACCCGAGAAACCACGCCAGTTGGCGAAGATGAAGAGCGGAAGGTCCTCACCCTGGAAGTCGCGGATCGCCGTCGCCGTCTTGTGGGCAGAGTCCGGGAACCAGACCTGACCAGCCTGCTGCACGAGGTTCTCCTGCGTGGCCGGCGAGGCCGGGTCAGCGGGCACAATCTTCTCGGAGGTGCGGACCTCCGTGATGACCACACCACACGGGATGCCACCGAGACGAGCACGGCCGACAACGACGCTCTTGGCCCAGCCGTCAAGCGTCTCGCGGAACGAGGACTTGTCCATGAATCCCGAGAGCCACTGGCCCGTGGTCTCGTCCACCTTACCAGCCAGCAGCGCGCGCGGGTCGTACTGCGTGCCCTTGTCCGCGGGGTAGAATTCGATCGGACGCTCGATCTGGTCGAGACCGGCAATGTCGCGGATCGGGAGCGGGCCACGACGCACGGCCGGCACGAAGCTGAGCCACTCGATGATGGAGTAGACACCGTGGAGGTGGTTCTTGGCCGACATGTGCGTGACACCATTCGTGTGCATGATCTTGACACCACCGAGCTGGTCGTTCGACGTGTACACGTCCTTGCCCATGAGCTTGTTCAGCGCCTGGTAGCCCGTCAGGATGATCGGCGAGTGCGTCGTGTTCTGGATGGTACGCTGACCAAGACGCACCAGGTAGGCGCCAATGCCGACACTGCGGCCACACGCGTACGTGAGCGTGAACACCTCCTGGTAGGCGCGCGAGGTCTCACCAGCGATGGTACCACTGCCGCGCAGGCACTCAACACCAAGGTCGGTCTCGCGACCAACAATGTCCGTCACCACGTAGCGCTGCTCACCGGCGCTCGTCACACGGAGCTCAGCGTTCACGGCGCCCTGCGACGAGAGCTTCTCGTAGTCCTCCTGGGTGAGGTAGAGGTACTCGAAGCCCTTGGTCGGGTCGTTCTCGTCCTTCCAGCAGATCTTGTACAGGTTCTTGATCGACTCAGCCATGCCGATGCGGGCACCAGCGTTCGCCGAGAAGAAGAGGCGTGGAATGCCCTTGTCACGCGACAGCTTGGACGCGAGCTCAAACAAACGGTCCTCCAGCGTGCCGAACGAACCCGCCTTGAACGTGATGTCGTTCGAGATGACGATGATCTCACGACCCTCTGGGAACTCCGGCGTGTAGAGCGTCAGCAACCACGCGACCATACCGATGGTGTTCTGGCCACGCGGGCGGTCCGTCTCCACGAGAGCGTTTCCGCTCTCATCAAGAATGAGCTCGCGGGCGTCAAGGAAGTGGTTGGGGATCGAAACATTCGACACGCCACCCTTGGTACGCTCGTGCACAAAGCGGCGCCACGAGCGAAGCAGGCTGTGCTCGAACAGCTCGAGGAAGTCGTACACGTAGACGGTGTTCGACATCGCCTTGGCCATCTGGCGCTTCTTGTCGTACGGGAACACAACCGGGTACGGCGTGGTCACAGGCATACCATCGAGCTCGCCGTGGACCTCGTCACCGATCGAGGTGAAGATCGGCTCCGGGTGGCCCGCGGCCTCGACGTAGGCCTCAACACGAAGCACGTAGCCCGTCGGGTTCGACGCAATGAGACGCACCGGGATCGGGGCCGAGTCGGCGTTGAAGCGCGCGTTGATCTTGAGCTCGACCTTCGAGATGTTGAGCTGCTCGAGGCGGTCGGCGTAACGCGAAGCCAAGATGCGCATCACACCTTCAAGGTACTGCGGTCCCACCGCAGCCTCCGGAAGGATGTTGAGGAAGACGTGGTTGTTCTTCGTCGGCACACCGTTCTTCACGGCCGAGCTACCAATCGCGAGCTCGAGCGCGTTGAGCGCATCCACGAGCGTACGCTCCGGGCCCGGGTACGCATCGTACTGCGAGCGCGACTTCTCATCCGCACGATCAAGCTGACGCACGACAGCACGCACGAACACACGCTGGAAGGGCTCCGACACAATGTGAGCGTCCGCCGGCTTAGTCTTCGCCAAGTACAAGTGGACGTTCTTGTTGTCCGACGTAAGCGGCACAACGCTGTAGTTGCGGAGACGACGCAGCTCAAGCTTGTACGCAAGCGGGGCCTCCATGTGGCGCACGATCTTGTCCTCAGCGAAGCCGATGCGGCTCGGGAACGTGTAGATACCCGGGTACGAGAGCAGGTCAGCGAGGCCCGACGTGGGCTGCGGGCGAATCGCAAACGTCACGCGACGGATGTTGTGGTCCTTCAGGTTGTCCGAGATCGACTTGAGGAAGGTCTCCGCCTGCTGCAAGAGCACGGTCTCCTCCGTGCTCTCCTCCAGCAGGATGATGTGCAGCACGTTCACGGGGGCAGTCTTGCTCGCCGCCGAAAGCGACTTCTTGGCAAGCGGGAAGAGCGCGATGAGCTCGTCAAACGCCACCTTCATCTTCTCCAAGTTCTCGAACTTCACAATCGCACCGTGGCGCACCACGTTGGGCGACACATCCGCAACCATGACGGTGAAGAGCTCGCCATTGGGCTTCTCACCCGAAGCCGTCGGCGACGGCGCCTGCTTCTCCATCGCCGCGAGGTCGTTCTGGCTGCTGTTGCGCTGCTGGCTCGCGAGGCTGGCCAAGTCGTCGTAGCTCTGGTTCGGCTGGACACCCACCGGCAGCACATCGTACACAGGCGACTTGAACTCAAACTTCTTGGCGAAGATATCACCGAAGTCCTTCGTCTCCATCGACTCGATCACGTACGAGCGGTAGATACGACGGATGTAGAGCTCCATCGCACAATCGCGGATCTTGGTGTCGCTGTGGTCAAGAAGACCAATGAGCAGGTCGAACAGCGGCTGCGACTGGTCCAACAGACCGGTGTACTTGGCCGACAGTTCCGAGGGCTGGCCCTCGGCGATGATCTCACGAAGCACAGCCTCGACCTGGTTCAAGCGCTCGCGGTACGACGGCATCTTGAAGTCGATCAGAATCTGACGGGCCTCGAGGGCAACCAGCGAGTAGTGGTTCTCCTTGAACTCAGCGAGGCGCTCAAGCAGCGGCAAGAACGCCGCCGACTTCAGCGCCTGACGAGAGGCCACCGAGGACTCGCGCGAGATGCGGCGCAGAAGCTGCAGGAGGACCTTGTTCTTGGTCTCAAGAGCCAAGTGCGAACGCGCGATCGAGAAGACTGACACCAAGTCGCCCGAGTGCTGCTGGCGCAGGCTCAACACAACGTCTTCGATGTTGTGCGAGCGAGCGTACTGGTTCTCGACGAGGTAGTACTGGTTGATCAGCTCCGTCAGAACCGACTCGAGAGCTGACTCAAGGCCGCGCTTGAACTTGTCGGCGATGTCACGGAGGCCCGCAACGACGTTCTCGAAGTCCGTCGCCTTGCGCTCGTTCTGCAGGGTCGCCTTGTGCTCGTCGAGGATCTTAGTGATCTCAGTGACATCAAGCGCGACCGGCTCGGTGGAGTTTTTGATAAGGCTACGGAAGTGCTGGAGCTTGTCCGTGATCTTCGCGAACACATCAAGCGGGATGCGGCCGGCAAGCGGCGACATGGCTTCCTTGAGCTCCTCAATGGGCAGAAGGGGGTCCGCGAGCGACGCGAACAGGTCGTTCACGGCCTTCTGCGTGAGGTCCTCGGGCACGTAGTAACCTTCAAGGATCGTCTTGAGCGTCGCCTGCGCTGCACGGAGCTTGTGAAGCGACTTCACGCCGTTCTTAGAGCCCTCTGAGGCGGGCAGCGCACCAAGGAACGTCTCCGACTTCTTCACACACGACGGGTCGTCGAGCTCCATGGTGGCGATGCAATCGCCAGGCGCAAGCACAGCACCCTCCGTCTTGAGCAGACGGATCACACCAGCCTCCGGCGTAAGCAGGGGCATGTACATCTTCATGACCTCAATCTCCGCGAACGGCATACCGCGGCGAAGACGAGCACCGTCCTCAACGAGGTAGCGGGCGAGCTTACCAGCCGTGTTGGTCACGAGGCGCGTCGGGTCGTACTCCTTGGTGAACACGCACGTGTTGCCGTCGAGCACAAGACGCAGGCCCTGCGCCTCCTTGGTAGCGTACGCGACGTGGGACTTGCCGTTGAGCAGGACCAAGAAACCACCATCCGAAAGCGTGCGGATCTCGACCTGCACGTACGTGTCGTTACAGAAGAGCGTGAACTGGATCGGACCGCTGCGGTAGGCCTTGATGTTGTACTTGATGCCTTCGTAGATAAGCTCAAGCGGCTCGTGCTGCGACAGGAAGTCGTTCGACGGCAGCTGGCCGCGCTCGAGCTGCTTCACGTACTCTTCGAGACGAGCGTTCGACGCCTGGTACGCTGAGCACACGGCACCAACGAGCACAACCAGGAGCGGGTCCGGGCGGCCCTGCAGACGCACTTCCTTGTGACGCGAGATACGCTCGTCGAGCCATGCGGTGTGGATGCGGTTGTACACGAAGTCGTCCGACTCCATCATGTTGACAATGTACTCGACCGTCGTGTGGATGTCACCACGAATCGAGAGCTCCTTGAGCGCAAGAATCATGTTCTTACGGGCGCGATCACGCGACGTGCTCCACGAGAACAAGTGGCCGATCTGCGAGTCGGCAAACTCGTGCACCTGGCCCGAGGAGTCGACCGAGAAGTAGCCCCACACATCGGGCGTCGAGCGGAAGTTGAGCTCCTTGATGGAGCCACTCGTGGGCTGGAAACCAGCGTTCGGGTCCTCAGCCGTAATACGCGCGGCAATGACGTGGCCGTTCGGCGGGGCCTGCTTCTCGTTCTCGAAGTCGATCTCCGTGCGGCCGAACGCGTCCTTCATGTACAGTCGTCGCACGTCCGGGATGAAGTGCAGCGGGATACCCATGGCCACCTGAAGCTGCGCGGCCGGCAGGTTCACGTTTGTGATCATTTCCGTCACCGGGTGCTCGACCTGGAGACGCGGGTTGAGCTCGAGGAAGAAGAAGGCCTTGCCCTCGTCCTCCGGTAGCTCGCTGAAGAGGTACTCGACGGTACCGGCGTTGACGTACTCGACTTCCTGCGCGAGGCGCGTGGCGGCGCGCATCATCGAGTCCCAAACCTCGGCCGACGGCGCGAGCACGGGGCCTTCCTCGACGATCTTCTGGTGGCGACGCTGCACGGAGCAGTCACGGCCACTGAGCGCGATGGCGTTGCCGTACTCGTCGGCGAGCAGCTGCACCTCCAAGTGGCGCGACTTGGGCGCGAGCTTCATGACGAAAATCGGCGAGCCGGGGATCTCACCGCGCACGGCCTCCCACGCGGACTGCACCTGGGACTCCTCAAGCACCTTACGGATGCCCTTGCCGCCGCCGCCCTCGCTGGCCTTGATCATGACGGGGAAGCCGATGCGCTTGCAGTGCTCGAGGCAGTGCTCGTAGTCCTGGAGCTCGGCGGCCTTGTAGGTGGCGTCCGGGATCGTGCCCTCGGCACGGTAGTCGACGTTGATGCCGTCGCCGTTCCACGCGATGGTGGGCACGCTCGCGCTCTGCGCGATGATGGTCGATCCGATCTTGTCGCCGAGCGCGCGCATGGGCTTGGACGGCGGGCCGATGAACACGATGTTGCTCTGCAACAGCGTGTCGGGCAGCAGCGGGTTCTCGCTGGCGTGGCCCCAGCCGGCCCAGACGGCGTCCACGCCGTAGCGCTCGGCGATCTCGACGATGAGCGCGACGTTGGCGTAGTTGTTGTTGTTGGCGCCGCCGGGCACCTCGACGACCTGCTCGGCCATGCGGATGTACTCGGCGTTGGCGCGCAGGTCCTCGGGCGTGGCCATGACCACGAACGTCACCTTGTGCTCGTCCGCGAACATCTCGTACGACCACTGGCGGATGCTGCGGATGGCCTTGACCGCCGAGATGCCGTTGTTCGCGATCAGCACCGACTTGATCGCGCGCTTGCCCTGCAGCTCGGCCACGTACTCGTCCACGCTCGCGAACGCGCGCGGGTGGCTGTCGCTGCGCTCGCGGCGCGCGCCGGCGGCGTCGCCCAGGCCCATGGTGCTCGTCGTGGAGACTGTCGTCGTGGTGGTCGTCGTGCTGGAGCTCGTGGCCGCGCCCGAGCCGATTGTGGAATGCTCCGTCTCCGCCATCCTCGTGCTTTCCCTTCTCGCTTTGGTTTCCCTTTCCGTTGGTTTCCCCTGTCGTGTGGCTTTCCCTCCCGTTGGAAAGATGACGCGGTGCGCCGGCCGAGATCCGCGGAAGTGCCCCGAATAGAGCGCGCTGAGACCTATTTAACCTCAGGTTTTGTGAGGTGCAAAGGGTGCGTCGACACCCAGGGCGACGTCGAAGCACCGCCGGGGATGACGTCGCCGCCGGGTGTGACGTAGCGGCCGCCACCGACCGCTGGCTGCGCGAATGACGGTGACGCGGCCTGGGGGGCTCGGCGGCATGAGACACCGCCACGCGCTCTCTTTCGCCATTGTGGACGAAGTGAAGTGGGTATTCGTATGGGCAGGGAGCGCGCTTCCATGGTTTGCAAGCTCCCGCCGGCTGGCGTGCGTGGCGTGCCGTCAGCCATTCGAAAACCAGCCATCACACCACCCCCGGCGGAAAAACGAGGTCACACAGGCCCGGTGCCACCGGCGCCCATGGCAATATTGTACCGTACGGTGCCATGCACAGCGAATATGGATGCAACGCGGTGGACGTCCGTGGGACCTTAGAGTACGAACTCGACCAGGGTGTCCCCAAACCCGGTGATGTCCCGGCCCTTGCGGCATTTGCACCACAGGAGCGGACACACGGGCATTGGCATACTATACTGTACGTACAGGAGTCCTGGCTGGGAATCGAAGGCTTCCTTGCGCACGTGGGTGCATTTGGAGCCGCTCGCTCATCGACGAGCAGCGCATGACGTCACAAGGGGAGGCAACATCCTGCGCGATGACACCAGCGCATCGACAGTGCCACCCTAGCCCCTCGGGCCTATCATCTGCTTCGGTTTATTTTAACTATTTTGTCTCCGGCAGTACGCATTGGATCTTGAAGCGTCGTCATCGCCCAACGTCATCAAAAGATCCCCCAAGCACCACGAGACAGTTTCGAAACACATTGGCTGATTCTGATTTTCACAGGTGCGCACTATGGACTGCCGGGCATCCCCGAGAACGGTCTCTTGCTCCTCCTCGTGGTGTCCTACGCTTTCCGCTTCTTCGGCGCGGCCTTGCTGGCTGCCGCCGGCGCCTTGCGCTTGCCCTTGGCGGCGTCGCCGCTCGCGGCCGCCGCACGCCCACGCGGCTTCTTCTGGAATTTGCTCACGTCCACATCGTCGTCGTCTCCGTCGGCGTCGCTCTCAGCGTCCGACGGCGGAGGAAGACCGTCCTCTCCTCCATCCGCCGGCGCGGCGGCGCGGCCGCGGCCCTTCTTAACCGTCGTCGCGGCCAGCTCGCGCTCCACGACGCCCTGAGACTTGTGGGAGGCCTTGTTGTAGAGACGCGTGAATGCCGTCTTGGCCTTGGTATCGAGGTCTGTGTAGGAGTGGCGCTTGATACCGGGCATCTTGAAGCTCTCCATGGATTCGGTCAGATCTTCACGGCTGATCTCGCAGCTATCCAGCAGCTCAATCACTTCCTCAACGTGCTGTGACGACACAAGAGTGAGATGAATTTCAGAAACCGGGTTGATGGCGCCAAACGTTAACGAGCACATACCTCTTCGCCGGACAAAAGCTTGGTGAGTAGGATCTCCTTCATGAATGGGACATAGTCCATGCGAATGACTACATGCCGACAAAAAAAAAAAAAAAACGGTAAGGTGCGAGCTGAGTTTTACCCACATGGAGACACACTAAACGTACCTTCGCGCGAGCCAGAGGCATGTGCTCTCATTCGAACGGACAATTCGCTCAACAAGCGCTTGGACTTCGATGCAGTCGAATTCTTGCCCAACCATCTGCAAACGGACACAATGATTATGAGAACCCAAGTGCCTAACCAAACCCATCTGCACGTCATAAGCGCACCTTGAGAACTCTGGATGACCGATGAAGCCGGCCGAGTACACGCATGCGGCAACATTAAACGCCGCTTGCGTCGTCAACAAGTCCCAACGCTGCTCCATTCGCACATATCGGTTGGCGAGATCGCTATCGGCGATGAAATCGGCGGCAATAGCCGCAGCTTCGAGCTTCTCATCCGACGTGTTGCGGTTCTGCATGAGACTCTGGATGTAGTTTTCTTGCACCATCAGCGGCATTAAGTCGTAGTCAACGAAGAACGCTTCGTTTCGTGCCTCGAAGGAGAGGTCACGTTGGAAGATCTGCTGAGTCGCACTAAAGGGGTTGAGGCGGAGGCTTTCATCCTTGTTGTGCTGCGATGTCGGGTTCACCATGTCGTCATACGTGATCTTGGTCGTCGTCATGCGCCAGCGCTGCATCTGAGTAATGAGCTGACGAATGTCGTTGCCGCACCTGTCAGCAGCTTCCTCAATCGCTTTCCTCTCCACCATCAAACCTTCATAGCTTCCGATTTCCATGAGGCGCTTGCTGATCTGCTGCTTTGTGGGGCGACGCATTCGGAGATCGAACGAGTGGTTCGCAAGAGAGCGAACCTTCTGGCTCTGGCGGTCGTTACAGATACAAATGATCGGTGTCTTCGAGTTCTTGATGAGCTGGATCAGTTCGGCGGTACCACCACGATCACCGCCCGACATACCATCCACTTCGTCCATGATTACAACTCGCTTCGCGAGATGGACACGTTCGTTCGACTTCGTGGGGGCACCAAACTGGATCGCTTGAGTACCAAGCACGTCCTTCAGACCTGTCTGTAACATCTTCTTGCTTCGCGTGTCACTGGCGTTGAGCTCCGTGCACTCGAAGCCGCACTCCTTCGCAACGAGGGTCGCGATGGTCGTCTTGCCAATACCCGGAGGACCTGAGAGTAAAACGGTCTTCGCACCGCGGTTCTCGTGTAGCTTCGCGTTGAAGGGAATCTTCTTCGTGTGCTTGACGTGAACGGCGTCCCAATCCATGAGCCACTGCTTCAGCTTCTTCCCCAGTTCAATGTTGCCGATCATGTCGTCGATACTCTTGGGCTTGTACTTGTCGGTCCAGAGCGCATTATCGTTGAGGGAGCTAATCGAGCACATCAAGTCAGTAAACCGTGCTTGTGGTAGGTGGCATCCAGCGTAGAACATGTACGTACGAGTTCATCTTCTGCTTGCCGTTCGAGCCAGGAGCCTGGTTCAAACTTGCCTTGAGCGCGGCCTTGTGCTTCTTCATGTCGTCGAGCTCCTTCGCCGCGGCGCGGTCAGTGATGAGGTTAAAGAACTCACTCTGGCGAAGCACACGAATGTTCTTGGCGGTCGCTTCTCGGTACTTCGTCCCGACGGAAATATCGTCTCCATTCTCGAGCTTCTCACCAACAACCAGGTACTTGGTGTTGCGGGTGACGGCGTTTGCGACCGAGCCACCGCACTGCTTCACGAGGTGCACCAACTCGTCGCGCGTGACGTTGTTCATCTTCCCTGAGAACACAAATGTCATACCATCCAGACAACCAGAGGACGGCGGAGGAGGCTTGCCGGACTGCGAGATCTTGATCGGCGCGCTGTCGTCCTCCATGTCCACATCCGCGTCACCGACAATCTCCTTCTTCACTGACACCGAGACTGGGACCGGCTTGGTTTCAGTCGTCACTGGCTCAGTCTTCACAGCGCGCGGTCGCACGGGGGAAGATGCGCGCGCCTTCGTCGCCGGGGCGGGCGCCTTCTTCGGTGGCTTTACATCGATAACATCGTCGTCCTCGAACTCGTCGTCGTCCTCGTCCAGCGCACGGCGCACTCGCTTGCGCGGTGCCGGCTTGGTCACCTCGACGACCTCGTCGTCCTCGTCTTCGCTGTCGTCCAGGATCACAACGTTCTTCTTCGCGCGGCGCGAGGGCGTCGTACGCACCGGCGACGGAGCGGCCTTCGCGGGCGCCGCTACACATAACACAACACAGAAAACACCGTCAATCGACTGCCACGAGCTCGTTTCTGGCCGTTTTTCCGCGCACCTTTCACGGGCGTCGACTGCTTCTTTGCCGGCGTGGCCTTCGCCGTCTCCTTCGCGTCCTTTGCCGCCGGCTTCGCGGTCGCCGCCGGGCCCTTGGACTGGAAGAACGAGCGGATATCCATCGCCGTCGCAAAGTCGCCTGCTTCCTCGTCCCTCGCTTTCCTCCTTGGACACAACACTCCCTGGATTTCCCGCCAAAACTCAACCTAGCTCATATCCAACCAATCATACATCACAACGATTTGTTTTGTCCAATAAGTTTCGTCTCCGTTTCAATTGGTGTATATTCACATAATTCACATAAACCGTATACTAGCCCGCCCTCTATCGGAGGTTTCCCCCCATATTTGGGTGCAGTTTCCCCCGCCTGGACTCACACCCCGACTGGGAGAGTCAGCGCGCTGGAAGCGGTCACCATGGCGCCGCCGACGCCCGCGTCGCTCAAGTACATCAGCCTGTGCGTGCTATGTCTGCAGAACTCGCTGCTCGCGATCCTCATGCGGCTCTCGCGCGTGGGCGACCACCCCAAGTTCAACGCGTCCACGGCCGTCGTCATGGGCGAGGTGCTCAAGGTCGCGGCGAGCGCGGCGCTGATCGCGTGGTCGCCGCCGGCGTTCCAGGACCCGGCGGGCAAGAGCCACGCGGGTGCCGATGCCGAGTCCTCGCTCGCGATCATCTTTGACGGATACGAGCTCCTCCGCGTGAGCGTGCCGGCGCTGCTCTACGTCGTGCAGAACAACCTGCAGTACGTGGCGGCCTCGAACCTCGACGCCGCGGCCTTCCAGGTGCTGTACCAGCTCAAGATCCTCACGACCGCGATCTTCTCGGTCGTTTTACTGCGCAAGGCGATCCTGCCGCAGCAGTGGGGCGCCATCATGCTGCTCATGGGCGGCGTCGCGCTCGTGCAGCTCGACGAGTCCGGCCCAAAGAAGCACGCGAACGCCGACCAGAACACCATGGTCGGACTCATGGCCGTGGTCGCGGCGTGCATGTGCTCGGGCTTTGCCGGCGTGTACTTTGAGAAGATTCTGAAGAACGCGGGATCCAAGGGCTCGATCTGGGAGCGCAACGTCCAGATGGGACTCATCAGCATCTTCCTCGGCGTCGTCGGCCTGTGGTTCAACGACTACGACCACATCACCGTGCGCGGCTTCTTCTACGGGTACCGACCGGTTGTGTGGCTCGCGATCGCAGTGAGCGCGCTCGGCGGGTTGCTTACGGCGGTCGTCGTCAAGTACGCCGACAACATCCTCAAGGCGTTTGCGACGTCGATTGCTATTATTCTGTCGGTCATCATGTCGGTGTTTCTCTTCGACAAGATCCCCTCGTTCCAGTTTGCCGTTGGTGCCGTGATTGTGAACGTGTCGGTCTACCTTTACGGTACGGCGCCCGCTCGCCAGCAAGCAGCAAAGTCGCGCAGCAGCAAGCTGTCGGTGCTGCCTCAGACTTCATCGGAAAAAGTGGTGCAATAACCATTTCCTGACAACTACCGCTCGACCAGCCAAAGGTGCGAGCTTTACCAAGCGTGGGCATTAAATGCGGAATAACGGTGTCGATCGTGCCCATCTCGTCTCCGTCACACGGAGCTGTTCACAAGTTGATCCTAAAAATATATGCATGAACAGGAAGCACATCGCGTTGGTCGTTGAGCTTTGTATCAGGAGAATTTCGTGCCGGCTCGGAAGGCAAGCAAGTAGAATGAAGTGTCCAGCGCGCGCGTTGTTCTTCGCTGTCTTGGCGTTCACAGCGCAAAATGGAATCAACGGTGCATCCAAGCCGTTCGTCGAGGTCAACATTGATGGGAGTAGTGACGTCGTCGCCACGGTACGCCAGCATCTTCAACATGCTTTATGAATACAGTCGATAACCGCAATGTAATTTATGCACCACAGCGTTTCGGAGCATCCGAGCTAGGAACAGCTAAGCATGGACATTCAAGTGAAGCCTTCCTTGCTGTACGTATACGACCGGATATACGCTGATCAACAGTGTGTTTTTGCTCACAAAAGTTGTGCAGGATAACTTTGATTCCTCCTTGGCGTTCATCAAAGTGAATGATTACTACATCACTCCGCTTGGTGTTGACGAGCCCTGGCAAGTATCTCCGATGATCGCGCACATGCTTCGCAAGCCACTGGAAACCTTGATCGTCAAGATTCAGTTCAAAAAGCAAGGCGTGGACTTTCAAATTCCTTGGTCAGCCGCTGGTCAATTGATACTTCGGCCAAGTAATTCGAGTCAGAACGCGCTGACCGTGGACATGGATCCACACGCGCCCCACGTGATTGCAGCATCTGTCGAACTCGGGAACCATCTCGACCGCATTCAGCAATTCTCTAGTGGTCTGCACGTTGTTCAGATCCGACTCACCAGTCCCATTGTCAAGGTAAGGAAGTGCCCATGCTATGCGCACGCCTGCAACTACGTTCAGCTGACATATCATGCTGTCCCTGAGTGTAGGATGCGCTCGCTGTTACGCTCGGGGAAGTGGACCTACGAAACGCCAGGGCTCGAAATCTACCTGAGATCACCTTCGCAGATTTCTGGAACGGGTCTTTGTGGCAAAAGTTCGTTGAAAGGTGTGAGCTGGTCCCGTCTTACGAAGCGGTGCTCGAGAATCGTCTCTGGTGGGCCGAGGCTCTGATCTCCGTTTTCTCGGTGGGGTACTGCTCTGCGGTATACTGGCTTGGACCACTCGACTTCACACCTTGGCAACTACGATGCTACCAAGTCGCTTGCATCGCTAGCGCAATTTTCCAAGTCGTTTTCGGTCTCTCCCAGGCCAAGGCCGTCTCGATGCAAGTGATCGCCCCTTTTGCGACAGCCCTCGGGATCATCTATCTCGTCTCTTTCAACTTGACCAACGTGCTCATCTTGTGCGAGTACTCTCAAACCACCGGAGAGGATGGCGACGAAGAGAACGAAGGGCTCACCGCTACACCACGACCCACCAGAAGACACGATCCGGGTCGCACGTTCAACAGCATTCCGGCTTCCAATCAACTCAACGGCATGACCAGAGTCGTGATGATTGGGTACAAGAAGGCGAGATTTGGCTAATGATAGGCGAGCAGGGCATCAAAGTAACTGTTCATCGGATGAGGAGTTTCCCGTTCAACCGTTCCCACTCGAGCATCTGCTTGCCTTCAACACAAACGACATCTCAGCACCTCCGATCGAGCTAAAGTGCCGCGTTGACATGGTGGCACCGTCATCAAGCTGGGCGCTCGCGCTTACTGCGGTTCTCCTGACTGGCGCGTCAGTATCGGCTCATGTCCCGCGCGGCAACTTTCCTGGTCCAGGGGGAGAGCACCGAGGATTTCCACGAGCTGTAAGTTGCTCTTCACGCTGCGTTCAACAGCCCAGATCTAACTCGATTATATTGTAGGGCCGTCATCCACAGGCGATTCAGTCGATTGAGTTTAACGGCATCACTGTGCTCCATGAAGACCTTTTACACTCGATGAGCCCGGTGCAAGAGAAACTTGATATCGGGCGCACTGGAATCAATGTTGCCATCCGCTTTCAGTTCGACGAAGTGATGATGCAGCCGATGGGAAAGGGAAAGCCGCAAAATCATGGCAGCATCACCGTCATGCAAAACCAGACTGAACAAGAAGTTGCGCGCATGCCGCTTTTCTACGATGGCAGTTCGCATTCCGCGCTCAAAGGCGAGCTTCGCATGACACAGGAGACGCGCCGAGCCATCAAGAAAAACTGTCCGAACACGACGTGTGTGGCACAGATCAGCGTGAACAATCGGTTCTTCGGGGTGCGTTTTTTAATGGCCACCGCTTGTTTAGGAAATGAGAGCTGACCTTCTTGCACCACACCTTTGGTAGCGGTCGACTGTGATCGAGCTCGGGAAACTCAAGGTGCACAAGAAATCGAACGGAAAGACGAGCATCAAACTCCTTACGTACCCGCGACTCGTGGACTCGACCAACAAGGACTTCTCCTGGGAGAGCTACGGCCTGACGTGGAGCGCTGCGTTCCATTTCTTTCTCATCCTCGGCGCTGGTGTACGTGAAATGATGAGTTGATGTCACGTTTATCACCCTCTCACATTTTCTCTCCTATTTCAAGTTGATGCTCCTGGTCGGGATCGAAGCATGGCGGGTTCAAGGGCTACTACCAAAAGGCGAAGAAGCAACAGCGTCCTCGAAGCGCTGGTTGCAGTTGGCTCTGGTTTGCTCGTTGCTGTACCTTGGTGTGAGTGGCTGTCGCGCGCTCAGCTTGTTGGGGATGCGAGACATTCTGTATGTCGCGCCAGCCGCGGCAATCGTGGGACTTTTCTCCTTTTGCTTTGCCGGCGGTCCGATTGATGAGGATGAAGATGCCATGGCCACTCAAGACGAGGACTACATGGGCGAAGACGAAGACGACACTCAGTCGGAGGGCCCAGAGGAAAACAAGAAGACGATCTAAGAGCGCGCTAGATGTGTGATGACGAGAAAGAACCCGATAAGCGCCTGTTCTTCTAATTTTCTCTCATGAATGGCCGATGGTGTTGCCGTGCACACTGGATTCAAGTTGTTCGACAGACTCACACCTCCGTTGAAAAACCTGAAGAGTTCGCGTTTCGTCGGTTCAGATGTGGGTTGCTGTTCCTGAAGCTGCCACCAGAAATAGCGTCATGTTCAAGATGGCCGTCCAGTCCGTTGGAAAAGGGTGCGATAAAAGCTGGGTTGTCGCAATGATGAAACGAGGAAACGACCACGAAGGATAGTTACACCGCGCGTTTGGAGACCCATTTTCCAGACTGTGACCCGCTCACTTTGAATCTCCTGCTGTGGGTTCTCGACACTCCGCTCAACCATGCGCCTCTCCGTACTCACGACAACCGCAGCTCTCGCTGTTACAGCCCCCGCGACAGCTTCCCACGATACCAAAACACAGCAATGGATCGTCATCGGCACAAGCGGCCAAGTGCTGGACGTGGACCCGCTCCCTTTCCTACCTGAGAGTCGTCGCATGAGGAAGCTGCAGCAACGTGAAGAGCAAGAGGCACGGCAAAAGATCGCAGAAGAGCTAGCAAACGCTCACCGGACTGGGCATACGGGCGGTCAAGGCTTAATGGACTCCTTAAACAGAGCAATCATAGAAGACGGATTTTTCGACGATGACGAGGACCCCATCACTACTACCGAAGCAAACGATACCGTTCATTCAGAGCCAACTATTCCAGATATCAATACGCTCATCATCGCGGGCGACGACTCTCATCAAAGCGCGTGGCAAAGGAATCTGGATGATATCGAAGACGACGAGGTACGCCATCTTTTGTCAGGTGGCTGGCTCGTTGGACAGCTCTGAGAGAATCATTATTCGCTTCGCAGGATGGAGAGGAAATGGGACGTGATATTCGTCGTTGTGACAAAAATCACGCGACGGTTGTCCACAGCGCTCACTCTCCGCAGGAGCCGTCATCGAATTTCATGACGGATCTCCTGGTCGCACTGGAAGATGATTCGACTTTCCCAGCCGTGCAAGGCTCCATCGTCTTTGCTGAACTCAGCTGCTTATTCGTCGCGTTCATCGGCTACTTGGTGCACTCGATCCCGCTTTGGGCCACATTTTCGTTTGGCCAGAAGTCGTGTCTGTTCGGCGCTTTCGCCGCCGCGTTGCTCTACCAGTTCGTCGCAATCGGCTGGTATTACAATTTTGTTTCGCCCGACGTCACACTCGGCATCTCGAGCCTCATCACGCGGACGATCTCGCTCGGCATGGTGCCGATCACGACAACGTCCTTCATTGGGCGCGCGAGACTGGCCGCGGAGCTGGCTGCGATCGAGGACAAGACACCGAACCAAATAGCCCGAACCAAGTCATCACGCCACCGAAAAGCACGCAGCAGCTAAACGCGTTGGCAACAAGCGCTCGTGCCCGTCACACACAACCATGGGGTCTCCAGCCGAGTCGATGTTCAAACAAGTGTACTATCCCTCCTTCTGTACTCGCACCCACGCCCATTGAAGTCGCAACAAGATAGCGCGAGGCAAGCACACGAGTCAGACGTTGACCCTCCAATACATCGAGTGTTCCAGCCTAATGCGTCTTATGACGGGACCAGAGCACCACAGGAGGATTAAAATAACAAAGCGTGCCGCCACGCGCATAAGTGGGTTGTTGATCAGAGACGACCACTCCACGTCGAAACCTCGCTGCTGCTGGTTGTCACTGTCTCTCCATGCCATGATAGCCTTCAGCCACGACGGCGCCGTCGTGCTCTTCGCGGTCGCGTGTGCGCTCGTGGTCGCCGCGTACCAGTCCCAGCGGGGCGATGATACCGACGCGACGTCCCCAGCGCTGATCTCCTGCGACCCAGCGACGCGCCGTAAGGTGCTCGGCCTTGACACGCTATGCGCGCTATGGTTGAACCAGTCCAATCCTCTCAGCGCGCCAACAGAGGAGACGGACAACGAGGTGCCTGCTTTTGCTATGGATGTAATAAGGCGTAACCCGCGTGTCGTTGATGTGCTCACCGCTTTTGTGCCCCAGACGCAGGCACTCGTCACGCCGGTGGTCCACAGCGTCG
Organism: Pythium rhizo-oryzae; assembly: GCA_027475725.1. Taxonomy (NCBI): domain Eukaryota; phylum Oomycota; class Peronosporomycetes; order Pythiales; family Pythiaceae; genus Pythium; species Pythium rhizo-oryzae. Next base: position 9,380 of record JAMFLL010000729.1, on the reverse strand, counting down.
TCGTGCTCTTCCTGATCTGTGGCGAGTGCGTCGTGCTGGGCGCCGCGCTCTTCGGGGGCATGGTCCACTTCACACCGGGCGTCGGACTGTGCGCGTCACCGCGAGCAGTGTACGCGTCCGCGCTCGCGATCGCCAGCGGCACCGCGTACCACGTCGTGTGCCTCGGCTGGTGGCTCGGTCGGCTGGAGCTGCTCGACGTCGTGTGCTTAGCGCCAGCGTGCCAGGCGCTGCTCACCGCCGCAGTCGCGCTGCTCTACGGCGCCGTCGTGGACCTCTCCAACCGCATCGACGCCGAACGGCATGGCCCACCGGCGACTCCGTCGCGCCAGATCTCACCGACGGTCTCGCTGAGCGCTCACATGGCGCGCTTTTGCTGATACCATCGTGCTCACCTGTCTCCAACACAAGCCTCGAGGATGGATTCGGAGACTCGGAGATCGCTGTCTTCCTGGAGGCGTGCAACACCGCGACTCGGTGCACTTTCCAAGCAACGGCCTACCCGATCCCAGTGGCTCTCACAGCCACCAACAAAGTGGACCATCCACTCGACGTTCGACCAGTCGACAACTTGATGGATGCCACGCCCAATCCGGCGGAACAGACCGTTCAACGTCTCGTCAAGTGCGCCTGGTATAGTTCCATCTGGTCCCGCCGAGATCAGGCTCGGCACCCACTACGAATTACTCACCCATTCGGAGTACAAGGCAACGCACCCACCATACTAATGGGCTCGTAAGGCTCTGCACGGCCCAGTGCAGCGGTGATCGAGCGCTCGCCCGCGTGACAACATCGCAGGGATCTTTGTCTGCTGGCGGGTTCTTGTCACAGAAGTGCTTCCCATCCGGACCGGCTCAGGCGAGGCATCAAGCCGGGCCGGGTAGCTCGCGGGAAGCTCTGTAGGTGAGACACTCGTAGAGCGTACGATCAAGCGCTGCCCTCCGCCCAACCTCTCGAGTCGCTTAGTTTCATTTTCCTCCATCCGAGTGCAAGTTGCCAAGGGCGTTCCTGAGTTACCCAGCCCCATGACGCCTCACTTCCTCCGCCTCGCTGTGACGGCGTTAGGCGTGCTTGCGCTCGTGCACGAGACCGACGGCTTCCACAACGTCGACCGGTTCACCACCATCAAGGACAAGTTCGCCGACCGCGCCGCGTCCAAGAGCTTGCTTGCTACGAGCAGCGCCGTCCGCGCCAGCAACGTCCAGGAGGCCTACTACGAGCAGGCCGTGGTGGACCACCACGCGCCAACCGCGCAGCAAAAGTTCTGGAAGCAGCGCTACCTGGTGAACCAGCAGTTCTGGGGCGGCAAAGGGTACCCGGTCTTCTTCTACAACGGCGGAGAGACCCGGATGAGCCAAGGGCCGATGGGCCTCGCCAGCCACGCCGGCCAGCTCGCACAAAAGCACAAGGCGCTGCTCGTCTCGCTCGAGCACCGCTACTACGGACTGTCGATGCCCACGCCCGACCTCAGCGTCGACAACCTCCGCTTCCTCTCGAGCGAGCAGCAGATGGCGGACGTCGCGCGCTTCCACGGGTTCCTCACTGAGAAGCTCGGGCTCGACGGCGCCAAGTGGGTCGCCTTTGGCGGCTCGTACGCTGGCTCGCTCGCGGCCTGGGAGAAGCTCAAGTACCCGCAGTTGTTCGCCGGCGCGGTCGCGAGTTCGGCGCCGCTGCTCGCGAAGACGGACTTTTTCGAGTACAACGAGGTCGTGGGGCGCAGTTTGCGGTACTTTGGCGGCGACGCGTGCTACAACCGCGTCCGCGAAGGCGTGGATGGGTACCGTAAGCTTTTGGACGGTGGAAACGCGACGCGAAGCGAGCTCCAACGGTTGTTCCCGGCGTGCCACCCGATCCAGAACGAGCTGGATCTGTCGGTGTTCGAGTCCGAGATCAGCTACCCGATCCAGAACGTCGTCCAGTACAACGACGTGACCAGCTTCCAGGTCAGCGATCTGTGTTCGTACTTTGCAAACGAGACGAGCTCGCCGGTGGAGCTGCTCTCGGCGTTCACGCTCGACAACCTCTCAGGCCCGTGTGTCGACTCGACGTTCCAAGGCAACGCCGACGGAATGATCGAGTTTCTCAAGAACGCGACGATCGGCACGAGCTCCGCGCGCCAGTGGTTCTACCAGACGTGCAACGAGTTTGGCTGGTTCCAGACCACCACGAGCGCGCACTCGCCGTTCGCCGCGCTCAAGTCGGAGACCGCGGACGCGATCGGTTTCGAGATCTGCCAGCGCGTGTTCAACATGGACGCCGCGACCGTCACGGAGAATGTTCGTAAAACCAACGCGCGGTACGGCGGGTTGGACATCACAGTCGAGAACGTGACGTTTGTCTCGGGCTCGATCGACCCGTGGAGCGCGATGTCGGCGACCAACACGACGCACCTGAAGGGCCGCTCGTCCTCGGTCGTGTACATTGAGGGCACTTCACACGCCGCCGATGTGTACGCGCCACACGCGAGCGACATCCCGGCGCTCACGGCGGCCTACGCCACAATCGCGGCGAACGTGGCCAAGTACATTGGCGCCCAGCCGTGAATGGCATACATCTCGACTCGGCGAGGCTAGATTGCCGCTGGTCTCAGGCGGTGCGACCAATAAGGATCCGTTCCCCACGCTCACGTTGCTGCAGTATCCTCAGACACGTAGTTCAAAACGAAATGAATCTTGTACCCCCGTACCGTGTTCAGACATGTTGGACGTCTTGGATACTACTAGTAGGTAGTACTTAATGCCCTGGTAGTTGTACTTCGGTGCGGAAGGCGCCGCTTTGAGTCACTGGGCTCTCGCAGTCGACGCCGCCGATCGGCAGGAGCAAGCCGATCACTGGAGACTAGATGTCTTACGTGACGCCATGTACATTTCTTACACGGTATTAGCAGATCACCGCAGGGTACGAGTGTCTGACTTTTACGAGAGGATATTAAAGCTCGTTTACGGCGCCGCGCCGATGTACTTGGCCACGTTCGCCGCGATCACAGTGTGGGCCGCCGTGAGCGCCGGGATGTCGGTGCTGCGCGGCGCGTACATGTCGGCGCAGTGCGACGTGCCTTCGATGTAGACGGCCGAGGACGAGCCGCCGTGGAGCTGCGTCGTGTTGGACACCGCGATGGCGCTCCACGGGTCGATGGTGCCCGAGACGAACGTCACGTTCTCGACCGTGAGGTCCAGCCCGCCGTAAAAGTCGTTGGTGCGCTGGACGCTCGCGCGCGCGTCCAGGTTGAACACGCGCTTGCACACCTCGAGCCCCGTGGCGGACTCGGTCACCGCCTTGAGCGCGTAGAACGGCTCGTGCTCGCTCGTGGCGGTCTGGTACCAGCCGAACTCGTTGCACGTCTGGTAGTACCACTGGCGGATGTAGCTGTCCGGGTTGAGCTGCGTGTTGGAGAGGAACTCCACCAGGCCGTCGGCGTTGCCCTCGAACGTCGAGTCCATGCAGCCGCTCGGGAACTGCGAGAGCGTGTAGGCCGAGAGTTGCTCGATCGCCGACTTGGACGTGTTCGTGAACTGCGCGCACAGGTTCTTAATGTCCGCGGTCGCCGGGTCGTCGTACTGGACGACGCCCTGGATGCCGTACATGATGCCGGATTCGTACACCGACTGGTCCAGCTCGTTCTGGATCGGGTGGCACGCCGGGAACAGCTTCTGGAGCTCGTCGCGCGTGGCGTCGCCGCCATCTACAAGCTTCCGGAAACCCTCGACGCCCTCGCGGAGACGGTCGTAGCACGCGTCGCCGCCAAAGTACCGCAAACTGCGCCCCACGACCTCGTTGTACTCGAAAAAGTCCGTCTTGGCAAACAGCGGACCCGAGCTCGCGACCGCGCCGGCGAACAACTGCGGGTACTTGAGCTTCTCCCAGGCCGCGAGCGAGCCAGCGTACGAGCCGCCGAAGGCGACCCACTTGGCGCCATCGAGCCCGAGCGTCTTCGTCAGGTAGCCGTGGAAGCGCGCGACGTCCGCGAGGTGCTGCTCGCTGGAGAGGAAGCGGAGGTTGTCGAGGCTGAGGTCGGGCGTGGGCGTGGAGAGCCCGTAGTACCGGTGTTCGAGTCCCACGACCAGCGCGCCGTGCTGCTGCGCGAGCTTGCCGATGAAGCTGGAGGCCGTGAGCCAACCGCCGGCGAGCTTGGACTCGCCGCCGTTGAAGAAGAAGACCGGGGACCCGGTGCCGCCGTAGAATTGCTTGTTGATAAAGTAGCGCTGCTTCCACGTCGTGGCGTTCGTGCCCTGCTGGATCGGCGCAAAGTTGTCCACGAGTGCGTCCTCGAAGTAGGCCTCCTCGACCGTGCTCGCGAGGACGTTGATGTGCGAGCGCCGGAGCTTGTCCTTGCGGTTGGTGAGGAAGCGGTCGCCGCTCTGGAACGCGGCGTCGGCCTCGAGCGCGAGCAGCAGCGCGGCCGCAGCGAAGCTGAGCAGGCGGACCATTGGTGCGTGGAGTGGAGTGGAGGAGAGCCGAAGGAGCTGGACGACCCGGAGGAGCGAAGATTGGAAAGTGAGCGCGACGCCCCTAGCAGCGGCTTCCTCGGACGTGCAGCAGCATGGTTGTGGGTGCGTCAACAGCTGAGCAGGGACACACGCGCGGGAGCGGCCCGCGCAGCCTCGGATGCCGCGGCTCTCAGTCTGGAAGTGCGTGGCTTGAAGCTCCGTCGCCACCCACGGTCTTGGTGGCCCGTCGATGGCGACGGAGCGCGTGTGTTGTGTCATGCCCCTACAGAGCCGGTCCCGATGGGAGGCAGATCTGAGAACGAGACCTTCCACGCGAAGCTCCCCGGCCGTGTCGAGGCCCAGGAACACTGCCTGTTGCGCTTTACTGTTCTCCAGTATGGCTCGAAGCCATGCCATCATGGCCATCACAGGTCTTGCCCTGCACACACATAGGTACCACGCTTGCGTACAGGCTCTATCAAAGAGACCGCCAGCCAACTGAGACATTCGACGCGGGACTCCCAGGGAGCGCATCCTTCAGTGGGAGGAATCTCGCGACCCGCCATCATGATGAGAAAGCGCCTGACGGTGCCGTCACCTTCGAGCTCACAACGCGTCGGCGCCCGGCAGCGGAGACCTTCGGCCGGAGCTGCCGTCGGATGAGGTTCCATCGGACGTTGGAGTCGAGCCTCGCAAACTTTATCCATCAGCCTCCGGCACTCGACCAGCTGGCGCCTGAAGATGTTGACGTGTCTGTTCTACGTGGGACCGCCCATCAGCCACGGTCCACGGGAAAGTGCGACGGTCGATTCGACGGCCACCTCTGGCAAATGGAGCCACTGGCAGTCGGCCAGAGCTTCCCCTTTGCTGCCTGGGTTCGAGGAGGAATATGGCCGTGCCAAGGCCTCGACCAACACTGACAGTGATCGAACATGCACTTGATGGAAGACTGGCTCACGCGGGTCTCAGGGGCATCGCTCTGGCGTTCGTCTCCTCGAGCTGCGGCATACTAGCGGGCACGCGCGAGTGGCACTCCAGTCCGACGCAACCACATGTACTTCGTTGCGATCTGATATCGAGAGACCACTGCAATGTACAATACGAGGGTTTACTTCAAAGACGCGGACGTTGCTAAGAGTGCCGAGTGCCGAGTGCGTAGGCGGCGCGTTTACGCCTGCGCCCCAATGTACTTGGCCACGTTCGCAGCGATCTCGGCGTGGGCCGCCGTGAGCGCCGGGATGTCGGTGCTGCGCGGCGCGTACATGTCGGCGCAGTGCGACGTGCCTTCGATGTACACGGCCGAGGACGACGCGTCGTTCAAGTGCGTCTCGTTGGACACCGCGATGGCGCCCCACGGGTCGATCGATCCGGACACGAACGTCACGTTTTCCACCGTGAGGTCCAGCCCGCCGTAAAAGTCGTTGGTGCGCTGGACGCTGGCGGTAGCGTCCAGGTTGAACACACGACGACAAACCTCGAGTCCCGTGGCGTCCACGGTCATGGACTTTAGCGCGTGGAACGGCGTGCGCTCGCTTGTCGACGTCTGGTACCAGCCAAACTCGTTGCACGTCTGGTAGTACCACTGGCGCACGTAGCTGTCCGGGTTGGGCTCCGTGTACGACAGATACTCGATGAGCCCGTCCGCATTGCCCTCGAACGTTGAGTCCATGCAGCCGCTCGGGAACTGCGCGAGCGTGTAGGCCGAGAGTTGCTCGATCGCCGACTTGGACGTGTTCGTGAAGATCGCGCAGATATCGCGAATGCTCGGCGACGAGAAGCCGTTGTACTGGACGACGCCCTGGATCGGGTACATCACACTGCTCTCGTACACCGACTGGTCCAGCTCGTTCTGGATCGGGTGGCACGACGGGAACAGCTTCTGGAGCTCGTCGCGCGTGGCGTCGCCGCCCTCCACCAGCTTGCGGAAGCCCTCGACGCCCTCGCGGAGACGGTCGTAGCACGCGTCGCCGCCAAAGTACCGCAAACTGCGCCCCACGACCTCGTTGTACTCGAAAAAGTCCGTCTTGGCAAACAGCGGACCCGAGCTCGCCACGGCGCCAGCAAACAACTGCGGGTACTTGAGCTTCTCCCAGGCCGCGAGCGAGCCGGCGTACGAGCCGCCGAAGGCGACCCACTTGGCGCCATCGAGCCCCAGCTTTTGGGTGAGATACTCGTGGAAGCGCGCGACGTCCGCCATCTGCTGCTGGCTCGAGAGGTAGCGCAAGTTGCCGAGACTCAGGTCCGCCGTCGGCGTGGAGAGCCCGTAGTACCGGTGCTCGAGCGCGACCAGCAGCGCGCCGTGCTTCTCCGCGAGCTTGCCGATGAAGCTGGAGGCCGTGAGCCAGCTGCCGCTGAGCTTGGACTCGGCGCCGTTGTAGAAGAAGACCGGCGAGCCGGCGCCGCCGTAAAACTGCTTGTTGATAAAGTAGCGCTGCTTCCAGGTCTTCTTGACCTGCTGGTAGAACGGCGCAAAGTTGTCCACGAGCGCGTCCTCGAAGTACGCCTCCTCGACGGTGCTCGCGAGGATGTTGGCGTGCGAGGGCGGGAAATGGTCCTTGTTGGTGCGGAAGCGGTCGCCGCTCTGGAACGCGGCGTCGGCCTCGAGCGCGAGCAGCAGCGCGCCGAGCGCGGCCGCGGCGAAGTTGAGGAGACGGACCATCGGTACGAAGCGGACGGCGAGTGCGGTGTGGCGGAGCCGGCGGCGCTCAACGGAGAGGAAAATGGGAAGTGAGCCATTCGAGAGGATTCGCCGCTAGGCTCCCGTGGGCGAGAACTTCCCGGAGAAGAGCCCCCCTTGAGCCTCAAGGCTGCCCGGTCCACTCCCAGGGAAGTTCCGTGGCCCACATACTGTGAGGTCAACACGACGGACCGAGAACGATGCCCGACAGAGCCGGTGCTGATGGGAGGCTCATCTGAGAACGTGACCTTCCTACAGAGGTGGGACGCTTGCTGTACCCTTGGATTCCCTCAGACAGGCCTTGGGTTCACTCGAGAGACTCACAGTTCGTGCTCTCGAAGCCCGGCCTCGCACGGGGTCGCGCATGAAGCGCACTACATGTATTATCGACAGAGCTCCACGTCCGTGCGCGCCACACCGAAAGACGACGGTGAACTGACTGTTTTCGAGCTCATGGAAGCTTCATGTGTGGAGTAGCAGGGTGCGTTTGGGGACTCCAGGCACCCCCGTTTGCCGGTCAGCGCGCCTATGAGTGAGTTTCTAAATTTTGACGCGGGATCTCAGCCCCTGACGCCACTGAGTCCGTGGTCCTGTACAGTAGTATTACGACACTGGCGTAATTGGTGATAAAAGATTGACCATTTTTGGGGACAAAACATACACATCTAAATCAGTACATTTTCAGCACTCTATGGCCAAATTTGAGGTATTTTGGGGATAGAGCCTCTATAAATATGGGGCATGGTGCCGCATACACTACTTTGTGTGAATTCGGCATGCGTTTATAGAGGTTTTGGACAAAACAGGTACAATTTGTATGCTAGTGACCAGAAATTGTATGCTCTGCACCAGAAATCTGTATGTTTTGTCCTTGCTCTCGGCGTAATTGCCCCCCAGTATACTTCGTACACGACCCTCCTTCGCCCATCTCTTCTGTAAAGATGCCGAGCCCATCACCTGTGCGACTGTCGATTCCCCCCAGGCAATGACCGAGCCCTGGGCGGCAAGCTGCCCGGCGCCTAGGCCGACAGCTCGAACAAAGGCGTCGGGACCGCCGGGAGATCGCCCCCAAGAGCGGGCGCTGACAGCGACCACACTTGTCCGGGACGACCTGTCTCCACCAGCGCCAGCCCATCGCGTCTCGGTGCGTCACGAGTCCACGGTCTCCCCTCGCTCATTCTTCGAACCGCATCTTGCGCGTGCGCGTGGCCTGCGCACCGCTGGCCTCGGCGTCTTGGCCGCCGCTGCTCTCCGTGTACAGCAGCAGCGTCGTGGCGATGGCCTCGAGGTGGAGCTGCAGCTCGAGCTGCGTCTCCACGGCGAACTCCTTGACCAGCTCGGCGCTGTCCGGGTACGCGAGCGCCCATTGCTCGCCCGTGGCCTTGTCGCGCGCGTGGAAGCGCACGACGTCCACGAACTGCGTGGCCCAGACCTCGCACTCGACCACGCCGTCCGCGTCCGCGTCCTCGCCGCCTCCGCCGCTCTCGGCGAGCGAGACGATGTCGAGCGTCGCGCGGTACAGACAGCGGTCCAGCACGAGCGCGTCGCCGTCGCCTTCGTCTTGGCGGAGCGTCAGCCGCTCGCACAGCGCGCGCACGACGCGGGGCCACGGCGCCTGGCCGTGCCAGAGCGCGCGCCGCGCCGCGCGGTTCTTCTGGAGCTCGTCCAGGAGCTGGCGCCGCTTCTTGTCATTCTTCTTGAGCGGCTTGAGCGCCACGAGCGTCTGGCGCGTCGCCTCGTAGCTCGCGTCCAGCTCCACGACCTGCTGGGCCACCGCGGACGTCGGCACGCGCAGCGCCGCGATCGCGAGCTGCGCGTCGTGCTGCGACTTGGTGAGCGCGAGCCACTCGAGCCGCGCGAGCCGCAGTGCCCACGCGCGGCTCGTCGCAGCGTCGTAGAACGAGAGCTGGAACCACTCGCCGTCCGGTGATAGCGGCACCTCCACCTCTTCCTCTTCCTCCTCTTCTTCCTCTTGTTCCTCGTCGAGATCGGCGTCGATCTCCGCCGGTGGTTGCTTCCCCCGCGGCGCCGTCACCACGTGCGGCGGCAGCTCCTCAAACACGGAGAACCGCACGCGTCGGCCGCCCAGTTGACACGCGCCGCTCGCGAGGCTGCGCGTCGTGGCGTCGCCGATCTCGGCGCGCGGCAGACGGCGCCGCTGGCGGTTGCCGCCGCGCTGCGCGTGCGTCGGCGGCGCGCGCCGGTCCGCGAGCGGGTCGAACCACAGCGGCAGCGTCGCGGTGACCGCGCGCTGCGTGAGCGCGTCCAGCGCGCGGTCG
>JAMFLL010000728.1:0-27477 GCA_027475725.1 Pythium rhizo-oryzae | reverse complement strand
AGACCGTCGTGGCCATGAGCCTCAAGAGATAAAAGACGCCTGGTGTCTCCGCTCATTCTTCATCCAGCCGTCTGGCGCTCACGACACACCAAGCAAAAGCTCCCGCCAAGTCGAAGGAAGATCGCGATGGTCACCGTCTCCTCGCACGACCTCGTCGAGCGCGTTTCCTATGTCTCCTCGGCGGCGCAGGCGAAGGCGACTGCCGACTACATCGATGCTAAGACGCCGATCGAGGGCGGTGGCGACCTCGAGGCTGGCGCACTGCGCGCTGGCGGCCGCCCCGACATCTGGAGCAAGGACTACATTGGCGTTTTGATTCAGTACGTCGGTGTCGGCATCGTGTACGGCACGCTGCCCGCCACGGTCTACCCGGTGCTTCAGCAGTACCTCAACATGGAGGGCACGCAAATCGTGTCGGCCAGCGTGCTGCTGAACCTGCCGTGGTCGTTCAAGGTCATCTACGGCATCCTCTCGGACTGCTTCCCGATCTCCGGCTACCGTCGCCGCCCGTTCATGCTCATCGGTTGGACAGTGTGCGCGCTCATGCTGCTCATCATGGCCTGCTCCAAGATCGGCAAGCCGTACTACCTCGTGCGCGAGCTCCACGACAAGAAGCCGTCGCTGTACACGCCCGAGGACTGGCTCAACATCAACCAGGACGCGCCCGACGTCGGCGGCAAGCTCATCATTCTCATGATGCTCGCGGCCGTGGGCTACGTTGGCGCCGACGTCGCCGCGGACGGCGTCGTGGTCGAGCTCGCGCAGCGCGAGCCCGAGGCCGTGCGCGGCACGACGCAGACCACGATCTACATGGTCCGCACAATCTTCGTGACGTTCTCGCAGCTGCTCACGGGCTTTCTGTTCAACGGCGAGGACTATGGCGGTGACTTTGGCTTCTCGCTGTCGTTCCCGCAGCTCATGCTCATCCTCACGATCTGCACCGTGCCCGTGATCCCGTGCACCTGGTTCTTCATCAAGGAAGAAAAGCATCCGGGTGTGAACCTCAAGAACTACCTGGCCGAGTTCTGGGAGCTGCTCCAGTCGCGCGCCATGTACCAGGTCATCGCGTACAAGTTCTTCTCGGGCATCTTCGAGAAACTCTCGGTCACGTGCGGCTCGCCGATGGCGTCATACTGGGCGGGCGTCGAGCCCATCAACGACACGATCGCCGGCGTCGTGGGCAACTCGATCTTCGCGTTCGTGCTCTGGGCCACCATGAAGTACGGGCTCCACTGGAACTGGCGATGGATGCACGCGATCACTGTCATCGCCGTGTGCTGCGTCGATGCGGTCGCGACTTTCCTCACGACCTGGGACGTCGTGCGCTCCCAGTGGTTCTGGCTCGGCCCACCAATCCTCGAGAACCTGCCGTCGGGCGTCGGCTTCATCGTCGCCACGTACGTGGTCGTCGAGCTCGCGGGCGAGGGCAACGAAGGCGCGGTGTACGGTCTGCTCACGACCGTGTCCAACCTGTCGGGCACGTTCGCGTCCACCATCACCAAGAACGTCGGAGCGCAGTTCAAGGTGACGACCGCCGACATCGCTGAGGACTCGCACGAAGTGCGCACGCACGTGACGTACGTGCTGCTCATCATGTACCTGTCCAACCTCTTCGGGCTCGTGTTCTTGCCCATGCTGCCGGCGCAGAAGCGCCAGACCCAGGAGCTCAAGGCCAAGGGCGGCAAGAGCAAGCTCATCGGCGCGTTCACGGTCTTCTACCTCGCGTTCGCGCTGTGCTGGGCCGTCATGGTTAACATCATGTCCATCTACCCGAGCACCAAGTGCCTCAAGATCGTCGGCGGCAAGGGCTGCAAGGCCGCCGCCAAGAAGTGACGCGCCGTCGGCACCATGAAGCGACGTATTCCGAGTGTGATTGTTTTCCAAGTCTATACAGTAGTAAATACCTTCGCTGTTGATTAGCAACAGCGCTATGCATGCGTCTGCGACGGTAATCAAGCAATGCGTTCCATGCCCAATATGACCCGTTGTGGTTAGCAACGAATTGCTCAACGCATCCTCTGGCGCCTGATTCAGTGTAGTGTGTGGAATATCGTCCGCAAGGGATCCAAACGGATCGGTTCAGCGCATGGCGCACCGCCAGGCCAAAAATCAATTCGGCGCAATCCGCGCACGTCGAAAAGATCGAGGCCGACACTATGAGATCGCACTGTGAATCACGCTGTGGTGTGGACATTGTCTAGCCCCACTGTGATTCACACAGGAATCAAGTTGTGTACCATACGTGGACGGTAAGTGTGAGCGGAACTTCGAGGTTTTGAAGAATCGAAGTGGAAAAGTTGATTCAACACTGTGATCTCACCGTCAACTCACCGTGGGGGGCGAGACAGTAACACTGCGATCCCATTGCGGGGGGGGGGGGGGGGGCGAGACAGTGGCACCGCCCGAGGGCGGAAAGGGCCGCAGTGTACTCTCCGTTCTCGGTGCAGTGTCTCCAAATTCTGTGAGCTCCGGTCGATATCCCTCAAACTGATTCCCGGTCTCAATGACGGCAACCCTGTTGAGAGAGCCATCGTGGCATTGCCACACGTTTCCTCCCCCCTTCTGCCCGCCGTGCCACGCTAGACGCCTCGTGGTGTCCACGGAAGTGAGAGGACGGGCGCGGGCCTCGCGACGACTCTCCCTTTCACTTTCGCCCCTCTCAGACAAGCGCGTTCAGCACACACTACAACACGGACAATGCGCGGCCTCCGACTGACTTCCTGCCTCACCGTCGTGGCGTTCGCGCTTGGAACCAGAATCGCCGACGCCAGCACGCTCCGAGCCGGGTGCTCCATTGGGACCCCAGCGCCGACGCTGACGCCGGCGCCTACAGATGCCCCGACCGACGCACCCACGTCCACTCCCGCTCCGACCGATGCGCCGACCCCAGCGCCGACACCGGCACCCACGCCGGCACCACTTCAGCTGCGTCTCTTGAGCAAAGCGACGGGCGAGGAGAAGGTATTCAACGTCGAGCTCGGTGGCTGCTACACGTTCGATGCGTGCTTTGGAGCTGCCGGCTGGGACACGATCATCGCGCCTCAGCTTCCGGGCGGCACCTCAGCGTGGCTGTTTTACCGCCAGCCCCGTTGCCAGATCGCGTACCTTGACGGGCTGCTCGCCAACGCTGATATCAACCTCACGAACCAGGGGTTTAGGAACTACAAGTCCATCTACGTGTCGCCGGTTCGCGTGAACACGCCTCCCGAGCTCATGAAGAGCTTCACCGACGTGTGCCACGTCACTTAGGACTTTAAAGTCAAGGCTTAGGATCCACCGTCCCCGAAAGTGAAACGAAACAGGGAACCGCATGCAGACCACGCACAAAATACATTCCTCCGGAAGTGTTCTTGATATTCCCCATCGTTGTGTTCATCTGTCCTACATACCCGAGTTGGAGTGGACTGAAAAGGGGGCCATGAAGAGAGGCCCCATCGGAGAACCAAGAGACCTTGGGTGTCAGTCCGTCGTACGACGGGCTTTTGCTGGCGTAATGAAGTACGGTGTACTGTACACACTGGATGTGGACCAGATGAGTCCCAAGGTTCAGCACATGGCACATCGCCAGGCCAGAACTCACTGTCAGTTACTCATCGGATCACGTGAGCGTCGAAAAAAGCCGACACAGCGGCAGCCAAGTGCGGAAATGTCCAGTGGGCCACCGTGGCAGAACCGCCAGTGGCGTGTTTGCCTTGTTGCACTCCCTATCACGGAGTTCATCTGTCCTCGGTCTGTTGAGGACCCTCCTCCGTCGTCTCGACCGGACCAGAGCACAGGGCGCGAGGCCAGCGAAGCTCACTTTCGCTTTCCACTCCCAGCGACGACCAAACAAGCGCGCACTCCCACAAGATACCACACAAGATGCGGCTGCTCTCCTCCCTCGTCGTGATGGCCATCGCGCTTACCGTTGCGGACGCCGGCACGCTCCGCGCCCAGTGCGGCGACAACTCACCCGAGCCCTCGACGTCCGTGCCGACGGCGGCGCCAACAGACGCCCCCACTGATGCGCCAACGTCAACTCCTGCCCCGACGGATGCGCCGACGCCGGAACCCACGGCAGCGCCAACCGACGCCCCAACCGACGCGCCGACCGCAGCGCCAACGCCAGCACCGACGCAGGCGGCGGGCCGGATGCGCCTCTTGAACAGCGTGACGCGCCACGAGGCGGTCTTCGACGTCCAGTTCGGCGGGTGCTACACATTCGACGTGTGCTTTGGCGCAATCGGTATGGATACGGTCATCACGACCCAGCTCCCAGGCGACACCACAACCTGGCTGTTTTACGATCAGCCACACTGCCCGGTCCACTACTTCAGTGGCCTCATCGGCCAACGCGCGCTCAACATCACAAACCGTGGCTTTACTTACTACAAGTCCGTCTACGTGTCGCCGGTCCGCGAGAACACGCCCACCGAGCTCATGAAGAGCTTCACCGACGTGTGCTACATAGCATAGGATCAGATCATCCAAGCGGACGGACCGAGAGCAGTAGGACACACTAACGTAGCATGAAGACGACCACACATGTGAGCTCGATACCGCCCAGGGCTTTTGGCGTTTCTCGTGCAGAGCTAGAACGCGCTGCCTTGTCGATCGCGGAGAGTTGGGTGGGTATGTGGCATCGGTCCAAATGGACCAGATGAGCCGGAGCTCCACTCGGTTCAGCTCGCGGCGCATCGCCGGGCCAGAACTCATCTGTTACACACATCGCGTGCGTCGAAAAGGGACACGATGCCAGCGTGTCCCTTTCCGGGAGAGAGCGTGGGGAGCAGTCCAGTGTGCCATCGTGGCACCGCGATGACTCACAGCCCGCGGCGTCTGCCATCCCAACACGGCGAGGACTGCGCCAGTGCCAGCGGCTCGTGTTGGTTCTCATTCTCGCTTTCACCCTGGAGGGTGCATTTCGATACTACGCCACACTTTCCTTTAGTGTACACTGCCCAAGCCAAGACGCCGAACATGCTCGCTGCTCGACTGGTTTCGCTGTTGGCTGTGGCGACCGTCGTGCTTGGGAGCGCCGACGCGCGTGCGGCTGGCCGACTGGCATGCCCTGGGGACTCGGAGGAGATCCCGACGACGGAACCACCGACGCTGGCGCCTACATCGACACCGACGCTGATGCCGACCGAGGCTCCCACGCCCGCACCAACCGAAGCGTCAACTCCCGCTCCCACCGAAGGCCAAACGCCCGCCCCCACCGAGGTACCGACGCCTGCCCCAACAGAGGCGCCGACCCCGGAACCAACAGAGGCGCCGACTCCTGAGCCGACTCCCGAGCCGACGCCAGCCCCGACTCCAGAGCCGACGGCAGCTCCGACGCCCGTGCCAACACCGGCACCGGATGGCAAGCTGACGCTCCAGAACAGAGCCACGGGCCAGTCGGTGGCGTTTGACGTCCAGCTCGGTACCTGCTACACGTTCAACTCGTGCTTTAGCAACGGGATCGACAACTTTGTAGGTACCAAGCTTGACGGCCCGCTTCGCGTCTGGTGGCTCTACACGGCTCCTGGCTGTCCTTCCTACGCGGCACGAGTGGGTGTTCTCGCCTCATAGCAGGCGGTCAACTTGACGGGCGCTGGGTACCTGAACTACAAGTCCGTGTACGTCTCGCCGGTGCCCACGCAGACGCCGACGTCGCTGATCCCGAACTTCCACGACGTGTGCCCGCCGCTAGTTTAGGAATCCATGCGGAGTGGTGGGGACGTTGCCAAGCTAGAAAATGTACTGGAATGGAATCAGTCTGTGGTGAAAATACTTTTTCAACTACTCGGTGTGGCGTTCGCGTGTGCTGGTCATGCGCGTCTACGGTGTTCCACTGGTCGTTGCGGCAAACGTAGCGCAGTATCGACATCGATCGCTCGGTGCTCTCGGCCGCCACCGAGCGCGATCACCGAGCCAGCGGAGGGCAGCATCGTGTCGTGCACGTTGTGGGCTCCAGCTGGGCGGAAGATTCGAGTTCTCCCATCAGAGCTGCCGCCGAGTGGTTGTCCTCCAAACCCAGGGCCACTGACGTGTTCTGTACCTCAAACTGGACAATGCGGACGTCACCGTGCACAGGGCCGACTTGAGCTGGTGCGTGCGCTTGGCCCGCGAGCCCACACGCGGCTCCGACCAACGCCTCAGTGCAATGGCGGGCCTTCATGCGCTCTAGTTGCTGAGTCTCCTCGGCTGTGGTGCGGCGGGCAACCTCTTCGTAGTAGCCCAGCAGCTCGCCACAGTTCATGCCGACACTCGCACTTGGGACCGAGAGCTGCCCACTGGTCGTGAGGCGTTCGGTCGACACGGCAGAGACATCAATAGTGATAGCGTAGTCGGCTCCGACATCCACCCGCACATCGCACTCGTTCCAACCGGCATCGAGTCCGGTGACGACGACCGCGCCGAGAGCCATGCTGTCGTCAAAGCGTGCTCTCGGCCCTTCACAGAACCTAAGTCGTACCGTTCCTTCCGATTGGTCACTGAAAACGCGAGTGCGAACGGTCTTGGCGGTGGGAAGCAGCGTGCGATACGATACCAGCGGAGCACACATCCGCCCACAATCGCAATGGCGCGTCCAGCAGGAGCGAGACCATGCACATGATAAGGTTGGCCGAGTCGCTCGGCCCCAGGATCTTTGCCATGTGATCCATCAAGCCGTATGCACATATCTCGCGTGCTGGAATTGCATCGTGCACCGTCGCAGCGGGGAGAAACCCCTCCAGCGTGTGTCGGGAGAGCGCGCGCATTCATTCGCCTCCTCGGCAGCGCACATGAACAGCACGTGGTCCACTCGGTCCCTCGGGAGCTGTGCCTGTGTCAAGGCCGAATCCACAGACGCCCGGATACAGACGCCCCAATTGTCCTCGGAGGCAACGATGCGATCACTCGTGCTGCACAACTCGTAAATGCCATCGTCGATGTTGAAGACGAGCGCTTCGATACCTGCGGCGTTCACGTCGATGACCACTCCCCACGGCTGCCATGGCGGCGACCGGTCGGCGCAGGAAACGACAGCTTGCGAAGCCGGCATCAGTGCTGCACGCGTCGACGACACGAGGACACTCGTATGGAGTGTGGTATGGCAGTCCCAGGGCGAGCTCGGCCAGGTCGTCTTCGAGGCGGCTCTCAGCAAACGATTTCAAGGCTCGAAGAAAAGCTGTAAGAGCGCGGCTCACGGCAGTCGCGTTATCGAGCTGTCCCTCGCGGTGAAGCAGGAAACTGTGAATGACGCGTACGCAGTCGGATGGCGAGAAGTCGTCGTCAGCCGGCGAGGCGCCCCACAGATGCGACGCGGTTAGCGGGTGTGTGGTGCGTCCGGCAAAGTCGGCGATCAGATGCGACTCGGCTTGGTGGCTGGCGAAGGCACACAAAGCACGGGTGGAGGTCGACGACGAGGGTACGCACGACCATGGTGCGGAAACTTGAGGAGTGAAAGTGAAGCGGGCGGTGGGAGTCGATTTTTGTACCCAACCAGAGCTCTTCGAGGTTGGGTTCAGTTTGCGTGGTGTGGCAAGCCGTGTGTCAATCCTCCCGTTCCCCGCCTCTTCTCCGTCTCCCCGAGTGTTCTCCGAGTGTTCCCCAGTGCATCCAGTCTCTCTTCCTTTTGCCCAACTCAGTCTGAATCTTCAACACCGTGCTGGTGCTCTGCGATTGGCCGTGCCCAACTCATCTTGCATCTCCAAGGTTCGCCCCTGGCGCGGGGCCCCATGAGTTGGACGCGGCAGCGCATCTCGTGATACCTACAATGAATCAGTGAGTCCGCCAGTGCATGAACATGCCCCATCCTGCATCTCAACCCGCATCTCCAAGCCCCGGCGTCGACCCAGCCAACCACGGCCGTCGCCGATGCTCGGCAGTGCGGTCCCTGCATCTCCCTTGCATCTCTCCAGAGTGTGTGCGGATTACGCCGCACGGGTGCTGCCGCCGGCCCCCGCGCATCTTCAACTTGGCGTCTTCCCCGGCCGGCCCCCAGCGGCAGTCCAGTCTCGCCGGGTGCGACGCCGCATCTCCGCGCAGTTCTCTCAGCATGAAGTTCTGACGGTGTGGTGTGCCATGTGCCCACGGGGGCAGCACCCACACGCGTCTCCCTGCATCTCCAAGCCCCGCCGGGCTGCCGCCCACACGAAGTGAGCGGTGGCGCCGTAGGGAGGCTCCCCTTGGAGCCCCGTGCATGCCAGCGGTAGATAGGACCTGCTTTCCACTCTAACCGCTAATTCATTCCCAAACTTACTCAGCAAGCCCGATTGGTGCCATACGTGGCTTGGACATTCCAGAACCTCCTAGATTTTCGAGAAGAAAGCTGGCTGATAATGGCCGCGATGAGCAGCCCTATGTGTCTCCCCGGGCATGGCTCTCCCTATTCAGCGTTTCAGAGACCACCAAGCGCAGTAAAAGGTTGGTGGGCGACCTTGAATCAGAATACATTCACAAGAGTGGATTACACAGCGTGGTCATCCCAAAAACGGCTCGTACGAGTCGGTGAACGCGACGTTGCGTCCGTGCGCGTCGCTTTTCTTGCACGCTCCCGCCGTCGCGTTCGATTCCTTGCGTCGCACGACCGCGAGTAACAACACGCAGACGACCACGAGAAACACGCCCGCGCTAGCGTACAGCTGAGAAAGGTCCATCGTCTGTCCGGTCGTGGCGTGGCCGACGCTGAGTCTCGACAGGTCGTCGGCCGTGAGGGCGCTCGCCTCGGCACGCAATCCGCGTGTGTCGACGTCGCTCAGCAGCGTCGGGTCGAACGCGTCGGGCTGTTGGGCGAGGTTTGCGTTGGGTGGAAAAGACGGCGGTGGCTCGGGCGGGTAGCGCTGATCGGCCAGCGCACCTCGAGCGTCTCCGGATGGTGGGAACGACGGTGGCGGCTCTGGCGGGTACAACTGCTGCGCCGCGAGTGCTTGGGCCTCCATGTTGACCTTGGTGTGGAGAGTGCTCGACCTCAAATGAAGAGTCGCCCGTGGCCGCGTCTCGACAAGATCCTGGAGGGGGCGACGCTTCGCCTGTGCGATCTTCCATATATTCTCAATTGCAAAGCTGGCCAGGCCCAAGCCCAAATTCCTCAAAACAGCAGCAATGTAAAAAGCGCCATGAGGCACCGCCTGTGTGCGCTCGCCTGTGGTGGCGACGTGCTCACTTCGTTACCGTGGGCTGCTGCAGCTCCATCCTGGCGACGGACTCCCACTGCTCGTCTCTTCAAGGTCTCCGATATTTAGCAAGCTGACTACTTGGTAGTCAGCATCGACGACTCGCCTAGGCGAAGCCAAACTAAGCTAATGACCGGCCAGACTGCTCGAGGGCAAGAGAGACAGAAAAGCAGAAAAACGCCCCAAGAGCCCCGACGAGCGACGCGATGACCTACATCACGGGCGGCGACGTCGTGGCCAAGCGCTCGCTCTGGCGCGTGTCGGTCGTGTCCGACGTCTTCTGGGGCGTCGTCAACTTCCTCGGCGTCTTGTGAGCGCCCTCGGACGCCCCTTACGCGCAAAGCGCAGTTGTACTGATCTCTTCTCTCTCTGCCGTGTCCCCACGCATCGCCGCGACACTTGATGATCCATCGCCAGCGTGACCTCGCTCTTCGCGGTACGACGACGAGTGTCTGCGTCGGCCACCGCATTGCCTCGCTGCGTTAGTGCTCATTTGTCGTGCTCTGTGGCTCATAGGACCCCGCGACCGTGCGCCGCAACGGCACCGCGTCCAGAGGCAGCGGCGGCGGCTCCGGATTCGGCGGTGGCAACAGCGGCGGCGGCGGCGGCGGCGCGCCGCGTCGCCCCATGGGCCGCGTGCGCCAGCAGGAGACCATCAACCAGCCCAGTACGTAGCCAATGCTCACACATTTCCGTAGATGCGTCGGTGGTGTTGACGTGTGCGCCTTGCTTTGGTATCACTTACAAGTGGGCTGCGGAAGCTGCTGCGGCTAATGTGCAACGGAGTGTCCACTCGGCCCGCCCCTCCAAAAGATCTTACGAACACCACAGCATGAGGAAATACATGAATCACATTTGTTCTGCAAATTAGGAGCCCGCGGTCGTTGGCGGCGCCGTCGTCGTCGCGTGGACGCGATGGCCGACCGACTACCGAGCGCTCTGTGTACACGTTCTATGATAGCCGAGCGCGCGCCGCCGTCTACTTGCGTCGCTGCTTCTTGTTGCCGGTCTTGCCGTTCGCCTGACCCTTGGTCACGCGCTTGAGCTTAAACGCGCGCTGTTGTTTCATACAGAATACACAGAGTCAACTATCTATCGCACACTCACCACTCCGCCTCATGTACATGAAACGCACCTTCTTGCCCTTGCGGCCGCCCTCCTCGTCCTCGTCGTCGTGGGACTTGCCCTTGTTCTTGCCGGCGTTCTCCTCGCGACCGAGCACCATCTTGAGCGCGTTCATACTCCGCTCCTTCTCGATATCCTCCGAGCCCGTGAGCGGCAAGAAGTTGTTGCGCTTGCCCTTCTGCTTGCGCTCCATCTCGCCCTCGCGCATCTTGTCAAACTTGCCCATGGACGCGGTCGAGAACTGCACCTTCTGGAGCGTCTTGAGCGTGCCGTCCTTGCCGCGCTGCTTGGCCTTCGCGTCCTCCGTGTTCATGAGCTCGACCGGGATGCCCGCGGGCGTCTTGGCCGCGTTGCCCGTGGGCTGCTTGCCGCGGCCGTGCTTGAGGTTGTTGGCCTGCGCCTGGAGGTTCTTCTGCACGCGCGCGCGCTTGTCCTGCTTGCGCTTGGTCCACGGGTCCGACATGTCGCCCTCCTTGACCTCGACGGCCCAGTCCTTGAGCTCGTCGCCGCCCGCGCGGTTGTAGCCCCACGCGTGGCCCCACTCGCCCGTCTCCTCGTCGAAGACCTTGCGGCTCTTCTTCTTCTTCTCGATGCCCTTCTCCTTGGCGAACTTCTCCCACTTGGTCTCGACCTTGGGCTTGGGCAGCGGCTTCTCGCGCGGGATCACGAGCTCCGGCGCGGGCAGCTTCGCGAGCGGGCCCATGTCCGACATCTCGCGCGGCAGGTCGAAGATGCGGTTCACCAGCAGCTGCACGTTGTCGCGCGCGTGGAGCAGCAACTCCTTCTCGTTGGCGTACGCGAACGGGTGCGTGTCGAACGCCGCGAGGTTGCCCAGGTCGTAGGTGAGATCGTCCTCCTTGCGCACGCCGCTCGTGTTGCCCGCGGCGTAGGCCGCCGGCGCGATCTCCTGCGCCTTCACCACCACGGTCGTCGTCGTCGTCGTCGCCATGGCGTTCGCGGTCCAATTGTGGTTGGTGACGGTCTCCGCTTGTCGCTTCGGGGAACGGCTCCAAGGGAACCAACCAAAAGGAGCTGCTCGATGGGCATCATTTGCGCCAATCATATGCGGTTTATGGATCCGAGTGCTTCTTTTCGACCAATCACATGATCTCTTATGTACTGATGCGAGAGATTCCAGCTTTAGGCGGCTCCACCCACACATGGAGAATGGCCAGCTCCGGCGATCCCGCGCGGCGGCGTCCCGCCCCTTCGAGGCGATGCGTCTCTTCTGTGGGCGCGTCTGAGGCCCACGCGATGTCGCGCCAATTGCAGGATGTCGACGCGTTGGAGCGCCGTCGACCGAGACGACTTACGCGCGAGACGATGAGCGCCGAGGTGCAGACGAAGCGCAATTGATCCGCTCAGCGTCGCGGAGGCTCCATCTCGTGCAGCAGGGGCATCGGAGACGTGAGGCGACTCGCCACTGTCGAGGTGGTTTGCGCGGAAGTTGGCGGTCGCGCGTCGGCGTGGAACCGGTCGTGGCGCTCTGGCCACTACTCTCTCCTCATCGGCCAAGAATCGACACCGGCGGCCATGCGACAACGTTCCGCTGGTTGGCGCTGGATCAGCCTGAGGACATTCTCCTTCTGTCCGTCCGCCCGTCGTCGGCCATCAAGCGAGGAGTTGGCGAGCTGGCCGTCACAACACGAACTGTTCGCGGGCGGCTCGCGACGGTCGCACCAATCGCATGATGATCAGCACTGTCCAAGCAGCCAATGTCGCCCAACGATGACCGGTTAGGGCAAATGCCAGGAGGAACGACAAGCGCAAGAAGCGGCATCCACGTTGGATTGGCAGCGTCGGCGAATGCAAACGAAGGCGCGTATTTATGGCTGACCGTGGGGTGTGTACGAAGAGCGGCGATGCTATGGCGATGTACGGCGAAAAGAAGAGGAGTGTACCTCGGTTCGCCGACGAAGTGTCAGCCACGTGGATCGAACTCGTGGCGGTGCACGAGCCTATGGCGTCCATGGCAGACTTCCGCGTGTGCTGCGCTGTCCATTACGAAGGAGATGGCGGTGATCGGCATGGGGACTCATTTGGTATCCGCCTGGATGGTTGCTGGGATGGGCTGGGGGAACCCGTACTCTGACCGTGTGGACTCGGCCGAGTATGCGTGCAAGAAGAGCGTCACGTCGGTGTGCTTGTGGCTAGTTCTGATACCCGCCGCTTGATGAAGCCCCCGTGGATGTTCCCAACGCCGCGAATCAGTGCATCAAAATCGGAACAAAACATCAGAGCGCACTAGCGAATGCCCGCCCAAGAGCCGCTCCTAGCGAACGCAAGCAGCGCGTCCAGTGGTCTGGCTTGCGCTGTCTTGTCTCGTGCATGAAGCTGCGGCCATGGTGCTTCTTTAGGCAGACCTGCCACTCGTGGTGCACAACGTGCACACGCTCCTGAGCTGCGTGGTCGTGAACATTTCTTCCGTCCACGATGAGCGGGCTCAGTGTATACTTTTTTTGCGCCAGTTTCACACGAGCCGACATCTGCGAGCACCTCAACACGGTGGGATGTGAGACAGCATCTCTCGTTTCGGTCTTGCGTCGCCGTCGTCAACACCGAGGTGACGCTGAGATGCACTTGAAGAACGGTCAAGAAGAGTAGCGTGGCGGAAGTGTGTCGGCCTCGTACGGATTGTGGTGGTCACGACACACCCGCTTCATTTCGGAAAACCGGATCCAGCGCTCAGGTGTCGACGCACTGTTAATCTTCTGCAGGTGGATTGGAATGGGGGTCCCCGGCATGGTCGAGCGCGAGCCTGGCGTGTCGTCGTGGTCGCGGCAGTCTAAGGTGGTGACGCCAGCATCCGGGTGCGTTTCAACAGAGAGAAATATTTTTTGGCCTGACGACCGCGACACAAGCGACCACACCACAAGCTGTTTGCGAACGCGTTGCAACAATCCAGCGCCGTCCAAGCGGTGTGGGTTCGGCCGTCGTGATCTGCTGATGGACACCATAGAGGTGTCAACATTCAGGACCGACTAGCGCGACCGTCTGATTGCCCCCGGCGTCAGACGGTTGGATTCAACGGAAGACAATATTTATGGGTGTGTCGAAGGTGTGTGAGAAGTGCGGTTATGCAATGAGACCGGGCCGAAAATAACCATTCTGCCTCTGTCCGTCGAAGAAGCATCAGTGACGAGAACCCAGTTCGTCGTGACACCTCCGTGGAAGGCTCACACACTCGCACGGCGCACGGCGTTCATGGTGGATCGCAATGTGTGCTACTTTGTCCGTCATGAAGGAGATCGCGATCATCGGCATGGGGACCCACGTGATATCAGCGTTCAACGCTGTCTTACTGGCCTGGGGGAATCCGTTTTCCGACAAACCTGACGCGGCCGGGATTCTAGGATTCACGGTCTTTTTTGTCGCAGCTGGGTCGTTCCTCGGAACGCTCATTACATGCCCACTCATTCCTCTCCTCATGCGTAAGGTTAACGGCCGCGGGGGCAGTTTCGGTACTCCACGAGAACATCGTACCAGGGCTATTGCGAAGAATGCATGGATCGTGATGCGCCAGTCGCCGAGGACGCTCGTACTGTCGCTGGTGGTGCCCGGAGTTGCGACCACCCTACTCTTTCGGGCGGGTGTCCCGGTCGTGCGATACAACGTGCACTCGCTATTTATCTGTGTCACGGTCAACATGTGTGCGGTCTCAATGGCATCCAACTATCTTCGGTTCTGCCGCGACCACCAGGGGAGCTCCATCAGGTCCCGACGCCTCACAGCAGTGAACCCAGCGCCCACCACCATAACTCATGTGGAGCGATCGAGACTCCACCGGCGTCGCTATTCGTGGAAGCGATCAGTTAGCCGGACTCTCCGCATCAGCGTACCTTCAGTGGCCACCGCGATGCTCGCCATTCAGTACATCACGATCTCTCGCCGGGTGCAGTTCGAGTCTTTGAACGAGTTTGTCGTTTTTGCTGACGCGAGCTCTCTGCTCAAGCTGCTGCTCCCGGTTGCCGTCAAATATTACATCGCGGAAAACTCGATCCACGACCGGCGCAACGCGTTCTTTATGATATCCGCGCCGCTCTTCCATATCGAGATCCAGCTGCGTATGGCCATGTTGAAGGCACAGATCTCGATGCCGTTGGTCGTCAGCAGTGGAGTGGTGAGTGTCGTGGAGCTTGTTACTCGAGCCGCTGCCGTGGCATTCGATCTCGTGATCGTTTACTTGCTGAGAAACGGCTTGGAGTGAAGAAGAGTCACCTGAGAGATCGACAAGGCGGAGACGACCGCACTGACGTCAAGACACGACTATTACTACTAGAAGAAAGCCACAACAAGTGGAAGAAGGCCCACTTCCGTCTGTGTGCAGCTGAGGCAATCGCTGGAATGGCATCCGAGTACTGTGGTATCGGATTAATCACACTCTTTGTGGTAGTGCTCGACGGGAACAGCTCAATCGATATCCCGCGACCGCCCGTAAGCTCGATGGACAGCCTCGCTCGTTTTGAGCTCCGGGCGTGGGTCACGCAGATAGGGTTCGAGATGGCGACGGATATGGTGGCAACGGCGGTAGAGATCCACTTGGGCATTCCCGTGTTGGATGTGATCAAGAACGACGCGGACGGCTTCATTCGGCTGGCAATCGCGGTGATTGCCGCCCAAGCGAGTGGCATCTGCCTCTCGAGCTTTATCCTCGCAGAATGAACCAAGCGAGTCTTTTACGAGCCTCTACATCGAGATGAACACGACTCGACGCCATAAGCACCAAGAAACTTTTGAGGTGTTACAATCGCGTGCTGGACTCTTCTGATAGCGCAAGAACATGCAAGCTACTTGGTCGTAACGGGTGAAAGCATGCGTCACCACGGGGCACCGCGGTCGAGTCTGACTCTTCCCATCTCCAGAAGGCTTTGCATCCAAGGTATTGGCTCCTTCCGACCTGGTGACCTGCGGAGACAGTGTTCCAAACATAATGGCCGACTCCTGTTCCGTCGTGAATGACGCTGAAAGTGGTAATCGTTCATCAATCGGACTCGAGTACCGTGAGGTCAGTGTCAATAGGCGTTTAGCCATGCCTCAGAGGACGGCGCTGCGGGCGACAGTGCGCGCGGCGGCTACGGTGATGATCGAAATCGCGACCATCGCGTTGGGAACCCACGCGATCGCTGTAGCCGTTGCGTTCGGCATCGGCTGGGGCAATCCGTTTGCAGGTCGTGTAGATCCGATTGCTCTTCAAGGGTTCACTGTCTCGGTCGTCGCCGCGTGCTCGTTCATCGGGACTCTAGTCATGTGTCCGCTCATCCCGCTCCTCGTCCACAGAACATCCGAGCGCATTCGCGAGAGCCCGCCCAAGAGTCGCTTCAAGACGAACGCAAGCAACGCGGTCGTTGTGATGCGGCGCTCGATGGTCTCGCTCGTGTTGTCACCACTCGTGCCCGGAGCGGCGGCCATGCTGTTGCTGTGGGCTGAGTTGCCCATCGTGCGGTT
Organism: Pythium rhizo-oryzae; assembly: GCA_027475725.1. Lineage (NCBI taxonomy): Eukaryota > Oomycota > Peronosporomycetes > Pythiales > Pythiaceae > Pythium > Pythium rhizo-oryzae. The sequence continues at coordinate 11,785 of JAMFLL010000728.1, read as the reverse complement.
CAACGTGCACACGCTCCTGAGCTGTGTCGTCCTGAATTTTTTCTCCGTCTACATGGCCTCGAACTATCGCTCCTTTCGCCGCCGACATGCCTCGGAGGAACTGCGTGCGGCTCCACCGCTCGCGTCGGTGTACCCAGTACCAGCCACGACCTCACCAGGCGAGCCTGAACGGCGCGCGAAGCGGTCCCGGCGCTCGTGGAGGCGTTCCCTGTGCCGCGCGTTTCGCATCAGTGTGCCGTCGACGCTTACAGCGATTGTCGCCATTCAGTATATTACGATCGCGCGGCGCGTGCGTTTCGATTCCGTAAAAGAATTCGCCATCTTCGCCGCCACGCGCTCGCTCCTCAAGACGCTGCTCCCGGTTGCAGTCAAGGCATTTATCGCGCAGTCCGCCGTTCGCGACGCGCGCAATGCGTTCTTCATGATGTCGGCGCCGCTTTTCCACATCGAAATCCAGCTGCGCATGGCGATGCTCAAGGCGCAGGCCACGATGCCATTGTTCGTCACCAGCGGACTCGTGAACCTTCTGGAGCTCTGGACGCGCGCGGCCGCCGTGGCACTGGATCTCGCGCTCGTGCGGCGCGCCGAGAAGCGAATTGCTAAGAAGAAGGACCAGCTGACGAGTCGTGCTGCCAATGGTGGGGAACACAACGACGACGATGTCCAATCACGTCTGCGGTTGCTGTACGAGGGCCACGCCAAGTGGAAGAGAGCGCACCTCCGTGTGTCCGCGGCCGAGATCATCGCCGGCATGGCCGCCGAGTACTGCGGAATCGGGTTGGTGACCATTTTCAAGCTAGTACTTCACGGGAACGCGTCGTTTGATCTCCCACGGCTGCCGTTGAGCTCGACCACCGGGCTCGTTTGCTATGAGGCGCAGTCCTGGGCCACACAGATGGGGTTCGAGGTGGTCACTGACGTGGTGGCGCTCGGCGTAGAGATCGCACTGGGGGTCCCGGTGCTCGAGCTCATCCAGAGCGACGTGGACGGATTCATTCGCTGCGCGATCGCGATCGCGATCATCACAGCCCACGCGAGCGGCATGTGTCTATCCAGCTTCATCGTCTCGCCATGACATAAGTACATTATGGAAGCCATCGACTACTGGCAGAGTTATTGACCGAGGCACAAGCTCTACAGTATATCTTCTGGGAGCGTGGGACGAGTGGGGCAACTCACTTGGCCTCTTGCTTGCGCCGCTTGGCGGCTTGCTTGACGAGGAGGTCCATGAAGAACAAGTAAACGGTCTGGATGACCACGAGCAGAGGCAGCAGCAGCATCTCCACGGGCGTGTTGGCGCGGGGCGCGACGCCGTTAGCGAGCGTGCGAAGAACGTGGAGGATCGGCTCGTTTGTCACGGCGTACTCGCCTCGCGCAATGCCGCGAATGAGCGTGCGTGCGGCGTCCTCAGGCTTGGCGGCGCCTGATGTCCCATCGATCGCCCGGGTCTCTTCGGGCATGAGCGGCAGCTCCTCGGCGTGCATGGGCGTGTCAATGTTGCCCGGGTAGTACACGGTCGTGTCGATCTCGTACAGCAGCAGCTCGTTGCGCAGTGCGTCGCTGAGCCCGCGCACGGCGAACTTGGAGCTCGAGTACTGCGCGTAGCCCACGAACGTCATGAGCCCCGCGGCCGAGCTCACGAAGACCACCCGGCGCTGCGGCTCGCCGGGGCTGAGCGGCGTGCGCACCATGTGCGGCAGCGCCGCCTTGACCGTGTGGAGCGCGCCGAAAAAGTTGACCTCCATCATGCGGCGGAAGACCACGACGTCCTGCTCGAGCAGCAGCCCTGGATGCACAGCGCCGGCGTTGCAGATCACGTGGTCGGTCACGCGCGCATGGAATGTGTTGGCCTCGGCAACGGCACGCTCGACGGCGCCGAAGGTGCCCACATCGCAGACGATCGTGCACACGGGATGCGATGGCACGCCGCTGCGCGCCAAGGCCTCGATGGTCTGCTTGGCGGCCGCGAGGCGCGCGGCGTCGCGCGCGAGGATCGTGACTTTGGCGCCGGTGCGCGCGTACTGCGTCGCGAGCGCGAGCCCGAGCCCGCTGCTGCCGCCCGTGATGAAGACGTGCTTGCCGGCGACGCGGAAACCCGGCGCCGTCAGCGCCGTGAACAGCCAGGACTACACTCCATCGCTGTTGATTAACCCTCACGGTCTCAGCTATACCAGCTGAGAAAGAGTACAAGACCACGTACGAGCGCGCAGAGCCCGGCGTAGCCGCCGCAGACAGCGAGCGCGGTCGACGTGGTCGAGGAGAGCACCATCGTACTACGGCGGCGCTCGCGACGCCGCAAATCGAAGACTGAGGACGCAGGGCTCAGAAGCAAGGTGCCACCATCCATTCCACAGGAACCTCGTTATTGCGATAATGATATGCTTCTCGGTTGCGACTCAAAGCGAGGATGAATGCCACATGACCTGCAGAAACGTATATAGAAAAAGAACTGGTAAGAATCCAAGGCGTTTGGCATTCTTCGCATTCTGGCGCGAGAGATATCTCCGTGGCGTGGTGAAGAGAGACGGGCGTTACGGTAATCCGAGGCGGCAGACGACGCAGTCGGTCGTGCTCGCAGCGGTGTTAGGCGTGGAAGCACGCGTCGCGGTACAGCACGGGCGTGCCGGAGGCCTCCCAGATCATGAACGACGAGATCGTGTTGTCCATCTCGTCGTACGCGAGGTTCTGCGGCGGGAACGGCTCGCTGACCTTCCAGCCGCGCACCTTCCCGCGCGGCGCGTTGGGCCAGTCGCCGGCGACGGGTTTGTTGCAGTCGGGCTTTTCGTAGAAGAAGATCCAGGTTTCGCCGTTGAGCGTGCCGTTGCGCGGAAGCCCGGCCCACTTGACGGAGCTCGCGCGGTCGCCGAAGCAGCCGTTGACGTTGTAGCACGTCTGCGTCTCGCTCACGTGAAACAGGTAGTCGTTGCCCTTGAAGTTGGGGGCGTCGTAGAGCGTCACGGAGCCTTGCCACACGGGCGATGCCGAGGTTGCGTGGAGCAGGGAAGCGGCGAGCGCGAGCGCAGGGAGGACGCGGGGAAACATGGCGTAGTTGATAGCTGGGAAGGACTTGAAGGCAGCTTGATCCAAAGGCGGGCTTTTGGGGAATGAGGACAATCTGGACGGGCCCCCGCGGCGTCGGAGGGGAATCTCCTGTGCCAGGAGCCCTGGCGTTCGGCGTGTTTCTCTGCCCGGTGGAGGGACATGCGTAACGTGGCAGCCACTCGCGTCACGACGTGGCGTGCCATTAGCGAACCACGTCCCTGACTCAGAGGCGCTGGCACTGCCAGAAGCAGAGACGAAACGGGGCAACAACGCGGTGGATTCTTGCCCGGAACGCGACACGAGCGGGAAGGCTCTCTTCTGAGATCCCACGAGACTTGGTCTCAGATATATGAGGTACAGCCATTGGCTATGATTGGGGTTTATGGGCATATAATTGGATGACATAAATCTGACTCTGTCGCAGATTCTGCTTGGACGGGAGCCACGCTGTTCGTCGTCGCTGACGCACGCCGCTGGCCTGGCGCGTCGCATTCCCGCGGCTGCCGGGAGACAGCGGACAGCGCGTCACGAGCGCCCGATTGGACACCGACGCAGCGTCAGCGCCTGCGAGATAGCTGAAGGTATCCAGGGTAGCCTACTCCTCCTCCTCTGTGTTGCCTTCCTCTAACCTACTACATTAGCGCCGGAGGTAGATTTCGGTATACATGGTATACAATGTATATTCACAATATATGTACATAGAGTTGTCTATTCATGTAATATCTATCCACGCCCCATGGTCTCACTTCGGAGTCAGCAGCGTCAAAACCAACGCCAGAGCAATCTCATTCCATGCCGCTGCTGCCCGTGCGCGTGCTGCCCGTGAACGACGCGCCGAGCGGCGCGTTCCTCGTGCGCGTGCAGATAGACGCGCGCGCCGCCGCCGTCTACGTGCGCCGCCAGGCCGACAAGAAGACCTGGTACGCACTCATCGTCCCTTTTGATGGCTCAGATGGCTCAGTACGATACAAAACGGCCGCCCAGTCATACCAACGCGTTCCTCTCCGTGTAGGGTCTGCAACGTGAGCTCGCTCCAGGAGATCCTCGCGCCGACGCAGCAGGCACGCTCGCTGGACCTGCTCGCGGTCGTCACGTGCCTGTACAACGGCGCCGCCCACGACGTCAGCGGTCTCCACGCGTCCAGCGTGGAGCTTGTGCGGCGCGAGGTCGCGTTCACTCAGCCCGCGACCTGGACGGGCGACAGCTACCGGCTGAGCCTGCGCGTCGCAGTTCGAACATCCGCAACCGCCGTGGCAACAGCCGTGGCAGCGCCAGCGCCTAGTGCTCCGCTGCCCGAAGGCGCTGAGAGTCTCCCCGCCGCCATGGACGCTGCGGCGGTCGCGGTCGCCGAGCCGGCCGACGAGGACGTTGTGTTCGGCTTCAACTTCTCGGCGTGCGATGCCAACATCGAGCGTACGCCGGTGGACTTTTCCGCAAACCCGCGCCACTCGGCGCGCCTCGCAATCGCCGGTGTGGGCTTCCCGCTCCACTTCCTCAACTGGCTGCCGAGCGCCGTGCCGACCGTCGCCTCGGCCGTTCGCGACGGCGTGTTCCTCCCCTTGGTCACACACATGGAGGTGACGCTGACCATCGTGCACATGAAAGGCCCCGTGCACTTTGTGCTCTCGGCCGGCGTCGCTGCGCTCAACCCGCACTCCACGATGACGTACCAGCCGTCCCCTCAGAGCCAGCTCTGCCACACCGTCGCGCAGTACGCGCTCACGCCGCAGTGCGGCAAGTCGATCCTCCAGGTGGCGCTGCTCCACGGCTCGGCCGCTGCGCTCGAGGGCACGACGCTGTGCGTGCGCGAGGAGGGCGTGGCGTCCAGGAAGACCGTGCTTTGACCAGACATCCAGCCCAGTAGTGTAATTATGACGCTTACGTTGGATCATCTGTGTAGATACTATCCACACACACTATTATCCCCTCACGGTCTCACTTGTCATTTGCCGCCTTCCCACCATGCCGCTGCTGCCGCTGCGCGCGCTGCCCGTGAACGACGCGCACGGCGGGCCGTTCGACATCCGCGTGGACATGCGGCCCACGCACGCCGCGGTCTACGTGCGCCGCGAGTCCGACAAGAAGATCTGGTATGACACCGTGCGGCGCGTTGTCTCGGACCAAGTGGCTGACGTCCGCCAACTTACTTTATGTGTTCTCAGGACCTGCAAGGTGAGCTCGATCCAGCAGATTCTCCCGCCCGGCCAGGAGGCGCGCGCGCTCGACCTGTTGGCGGTCATCACGTGTCTCTACCACGGCGTGGGCTACGACGCCACCTCGCTCTACGCGCTCAGCGCCGGCGCGCCGCTCGAGCTGACGCGGCGCGAGGTCGCGTTCACGCAGCCCGAGACCTGGAGCGACGGCAACTACCGCCTGACCACCCGGATCGCACTGAGGAGCAACGCCGCGTCTGCGACTGCGTCCATGACGCCCACCGCGATGGCTGTGACGTCCCTCGACGCGGCCCCCGACCACGTCGTGCCTGTGGTGGAGCTCCCGGACGAAGACATCGTGTTCGGTCTCAACTTTGTGCCCAGCGACGCTAGAATCGAGCTTTTGCCGCTCAATACCGTGGGCGTCGAGCCCGCCTGCGCGTGCTTGCGGCTGTTGAGTGCGACCTTTGCAAACGGGTACCTCAACTGGGCGCCGAGTCCGTACCCGGACCTCGTGCGCTCCGTGAAGGACGGGTTGTATATCCACACCACGAAGAATGGACTCGACGCCGAGCTCACGCTTGACCTGGTCCATACCACCGGCCCCGTGCTTTGCGTGGTGTCCGTTGGCGCGCACCTGATCAAGCCCAACCACACTACGACCGTCCAGGCCGCGCGCCAGAGCGGCGACGTTTTCCACACGGTGCTCCAGTTCGGTGTGGTGCGCTTGCTGCCCAAGGACGTCGTCCAGGCCACGCTGCTCCACGGCTCCTCCACCGTGCTCGGCGGCACGACGCTCACGCTGCGCGAGCTCCAGAAAGTGCGCGTCGAGAACCTCGGGAACGGCAAGTACGTCGAGGTTCGCTGAGCCCCCCGTGGCCGCGGGATCGTCTATGTCTGTAAATACTATCCACCTCGCGGGATGTTTCCCGCTCTGTGCCCTCGCTGACGGTCTCACTTTCGACTGCACGACGGAACCACACACTCGTCCGCCCCCAATGACGCTGCTGCCGCTGCGCGCGCTGCCCGTGAACGACGCGCACGAGGGCCCGATGTCCATGCGTGTGGACGTGCGGCCCTCGGGCTCCGCGTACGTCTACGTGCGCCGCGAGTCCGACAAGAAGACCTGGTACGTTCCGCCCCTTCTTGTGCGCCAATCCGCTTCGTGCTGACGCCGTGTTCCTCCTACAGGATCTGCCAGGTGCGCACGCTGCAGGAGATCCTCGCGCCGTCGCAGCAGGCGCGCTCGCTGAGCCTCCAGGCCGTGATCACGTGCCTGTACCACGGCGTCTCGTACGACACGTTCGCCGCGCCGGCGTACGCGAGCGCGCCGCTCGAGCTGCGCCGCCGCGAGGTGGCGTTCGCCAAGCCCGAGACCTGGACCGACGACGGGTACCGGCTGACGATGCGCGTCGCCGTGCGCGGCGCGACCATCGCGCCGGCCGCGTCCGCGAGCGCGCCGCCGATGTCCATGTCCATGTCGCAGCCGCACTTTTCCGCGGGCGGCCACGACAGCGGCCACGCGACGGCCATGGAGGTCATCCCGGTCGTGGACATCGCGGAGGACGACGTCGTGTTCGGGCTCAACTTCAGCGCCACAACGTTCAGCCTGGACCACGTGGAGCCGACGCCCGAGGCTGAGAAGAAGCGGGTCGCGTGTCTGCGCACGGTGGGCGTCTCGTACCCCGGCGCGTACCTCAACTTCTTCGACGTGGGCGACATCAAGTTCGTGCACGTGGTGAGCAACGGCGTGCGCGTCGTGTGCGACGGGTACCCGGGGCGCGGCACCAACCGCCTCGAAGTCACGCTCGACATCGTCCACGCCAAGGACCCGGCGCTGTTCGCACTCGCGATCAGCTCGCAGGCCGCCAAGGTGCTCCACACGACCACGTACCAGCCGTACCCGGGCGGCGACATCTTCCACACGATCGCGCAGTACTCGTTCAAGGTCACGGCCCGCAGCCTGCTCCAAGTGGTCATGCTGCCCGGCTCGGCCGCGGCGCTGGCCGGCTCGACACTCACGATCCGAGAGCCCAGCCTCAGCGAGTGAGGCGAGGAGGCTTCCTCCCACCGCATAGACCTCAAACTGCTAACACGAGTACATGTCCGCGAGCTGGCCGCTCGATTCGAACCCCACAGAGCTGCTTTGCCGGCCGGTGGCGGAGCCCCCGGCTCTGCACCGGCGGGATGCGCCGTCCAACTCTTTCTCTTGAGCACGCGCGCGATACCGGTGGGTACTGCCCACGGCCCCTCGCCCGCTGAGGCTCCTCGGCTACAGTTCTCATTCACAAACAGCGGCGGACGGTCTCACACTTATCGACTCCCCACTCCAGCCATGAAGAGTCCGGTCGCATCGTTCTACGAGGCGCCGCGCACAGAGCTTGTGGACCGCGACACCACGCCGGCGCGTCCTCCAGATGCCGATACCAAGCCGACAGCCACGTCGCTGCCGCTGCGCGCGCAGGCGGCCTTTCGCCGTCGACTGCTCGTACTGATCGCGCTGCAGCTGCTCGCGGTCGGCACTGCCGTCGCCGCGATCGCGTTCGCCGGTGGCGAGGCTACGCGACAGTGGCTCCAGCACCACCTCCTGGGCGACCCAACGGCGCTGGTGGCGCTGGGCGCGGCGACGCTCGCGCTTCTGCTGCTGCTCGTGCTCGCGCGCGGCGCGGCGGACCCGCTCCAGTGGGCCGCGCTTGCGCTCTTCTCGTGCGCGCAGGTGCTGTGTCTTCTCGCCGCCGACCTCGCGCTCGGTGCGCACGCCGTGCTGCTCAACTGCGGCTTCGCGTGCGTCTGCGCGGCGCTGATGGCGGCCATGGCCGGCTGGACGCGCCCGGCCGGACCCAGCGACCGCGGCTGCGGCTTCGCGTGGCTGCCGGCCGAGTGGGACGAGTGGGACGAGGACGCGTGGACGACCACACCGCGACGGCTCTGGCCGGCATACGCGACCGGCGGCCTGGCGTTCGTGGTGGCGTGCGGCCTCGGCGCGGCTCTGCTCGCGAGCGGTGCCGTGGACGTCAATGTGGCCTGGTCCGCGTGGACGCGCGACGCGCTGCTCCTCTCGTGCATCGCGCAACTGCTCATTGGCTTCTGGATCGCGTACGAGGTCACGCGGCTCGAGGCGGTGTCGGCGCACGACGCGTCTGTCGCCAACCTCCTCGTCCACGTGTACGCGGACCTCATGGCGGGCGCGGTCGCGCTGGCCGTGCTCGCGGCCACGTGTCTGTGCGTCGCGGCCACGGACGGCAGCGGCGGCGCCGGCCTCGCCTCCGGCGCGCTCGAGCTCGCCTCGGACGGCTGCTGCACGTGCGTGGACATCGCCGCGCGCACCGCCACCGCGGACCCCGGCGCCGAGCCGGACGACGACCCGTGAACAGCTACGGAACCCAAGGCAGAACCTCGGGAATTCAGAGACCTTACTCCCAGAATGGATGCACAGGTGATATTACCGACAGTACCCAACGGTCTCCGCTAATGTCTCCGCTGCGTGCTTAGCGGAGACCATGGGTTCACCCATGGTCTCCGCTAAGAAGTACGGTACCTACTAAAGTGATGCAGCGTACAGAACCCATGGGTTCTGTACGCTGCATCACTTTAGTAGGTACCGTACTTCGAAGTGGCACGCTGTGATACCGGTACCGTATGGACGGCGATCACGCCACCCTCTTGGAAAATTCGCTCCGCTGAAGATGCACCGGTCGTGGGTGTGGGTGGGTGCGAGTGTCACACGGCTCTACAGCTTGGTAATGGTCCATTTTGCCCCCATGGTCACTATGGGGGCAAAATGGATATGATAGTGTTCACCGTGACATCGGTAGTGGTCCATTTTGCCGCCCTTTAGTGTTCACCATACCGTACCGGTAACATCACATAAAGCAGATTGATCAGCTTTGTACCGCGGCTTCGTCGCCAAAGACACTGCACGCGTCAACGGTGCGGAACGAAAGCCCGCACTCACTTCGCAAAACATCTCCTTCGCTGTCCCTCACTCTTGCGCGCCCACAGAGACGGTCGCGACAATGAAGAGCCCGAGCGACGCGACCGACTACGCGCGCAGCAAGGCGGACTTCGCGCCGTCGGCGCCGCCCGCGCCGTTTGTGCGCCGCGGCTTCCGCGAGACGGAGACCACGGCAGTGCCGACCACAACCGCCCACGCATCCAGTGCGCCGTTCGGCGCCGTCGTCCAGCTGCCGCTCGGCGTGCAGGCGACGTTCCGACGCAAGCTCATCGCGATCATCGCGCTGCAGCTCGGCGCCGTCGCGCTGCTCGTCGCGCTGCTCGAGGCTACGAGCTCGAGCTGGCGCTATCGGCTTGTGGACAATTCCACTGCGTGCGTGTTGCTGGGCGTCGCGGCGCTCGCGCTCCTCGCGGTGCTCAACTGGACGCGCGACAAGTTCCCAATCAACTACGTCGCGCTCGCGCTGCTCACGGGGGTGCTTCCCGTGGGGCTGGTCGTGGCCGACACGGCGCTCTCCGATGTGCTGGACGTGGCCAACTCTGCGCTCGACGCGCACCTCGTGCTCGCCAACTGCGTGTTCACGTGGGTCTTTGTCGTCGGCCTCGTGCTCACAGCTGGGTGGACCCAGCCGGCGCACGCGCGCTACAACTGCTGCGACTGCCGCGGCATGACGTTCGGCTGGTCGCCGCCGACGGACATTGCGTCCATGCTCGAGGAAACCGGCGACGGCGACGGCGCCGGCCCGCGCCGCATCCTCGCATCGCCGTTCGCATCTGGGCTCCTCTCGTTTCTCGTCGCGTGCGGCGTGGCCGCCGTCGTCGATGTTACGGTTAGCGACGACGGATTCTCGCGGAACGCCATACTCGTCTCGTTCTTCGTGCAATTTTCCGTGTGCTGCTGGTTTCTTGTCCAGGTCGACAGTTCTCACCACCGGCTCACGCCCGACGCCTACATGAGCGGGGTGGTCTACTTCTACGCCGACGTGCTCGTGGTGATTGGCGTGATTGCGCTTAGTCTGCTACTGGCGGCGAGCTGCTTCTGTGGCGGCGACGGGTCCGGTGCCTTTGCGGGCCTCTCGCTGTGGGCGCATTTCTACCCTTCCGTCGCAACGACGGACGAGGGAGAGGCTGAGGAACAGGCCTAATGAAGGCCGCGACTCCCCGCTCCAACCGAGCATTCGTCGAACAGGACGTACCCAGATCAATATAAGCCCTCGCTTTGACTTTGCTGTGACCGAGATGACCGCCACCCGTGACGGGTCGGCGCCATCGCTTCTGCTGCACATCGACGTACTAGTACCGCAGCTGTAGCTGCTCTTTGCCGTGGTGCCCCTGGCATCACCCGAGTGGGTGCGTCTTTCCTGTCTTGCGAAGGAGCCGTGGACGTCTACGTGGCCTGGTCCGTGTGGACGCGGGACGCGCTGCTCCTCTCGTGCATCGCGCAATTGCTCGTCGGCTTTTGGATCGCGTACGAGGTCACGCGGCTTGAGGCGGTGTCGGCGCACGACGCGCGCGTCGTCTACCTCCTCGTCCACGTGTACGCGGACCTCATGGCGGGCGCGGTCGCGCTGGCCGTGCTCGCGGCCACGTGTCTGTGCGTCGCGGCCACGGACGGCAGCGGCGGCGCCGGCCTCGCCTCCGGCGCGCTCGAGCTTGCCTCGGACGGCTGCTGCACGTGCGTGGACATCGCCGCGCGTACCGCCGCCGTGCACCCCGACGCCGAGCCGGACGACGGCCTGTGAACAGCTACGGAGCTTTATAGAACCGAGGAACTCTACCTCGCCTACTGTACTTATTCTCCCCGCTGTGATGGATACAGTGGATACCAACTGCACCCGACGGTCTCAGCCTGGACGACCTTGTGATATGGACGGTAAACACGCGGCCGATGGGTGACGGCACCCACTTGGAAAATTCGCTCTGTTGAAGATGCGCGTTCGTGCGTGTGGGTGCCCAACGGCGGAGGCTCCAGATTACCAGACGCGACGAAACTGAACGTACACTCACTCATCTGCGGCGGCTCTGAACAACAGCCCGCCAGCCTCCGCCAGCCCTCACTTTGTAAAGTATCTTCCCAGAGTCCTCGCTTTCCTTCGTCTCTCTCACCCCAAAGGCGCAGGGGCGTTCGTGTCGCGACTATGAAGAGCCCGAGTGATGCGACCGACTACGCGCGCGCCAAACAGGAGCCCTCGGCGGCGCCTGCGCCGTTCGTGCGTCGCGGCTTCCGAGAGACAACAACCACGACCACAACCGCCCACGCATCCAGTGCGCCGTTCGGCGCCGTCGTCCAGCTGCCGCTCGGCGTGCAGGCGACGTTCCGACGCAAACTCATCGCGATCATCGCGCTCCAGCTCGGCGCCGTCGCGCTCCTCGTCGCGCTGCTCGAGGCCACGAGCTCGAGCTGGCGCGACCGGCTCGTAGACAACTCCACTGCGTGCGTGTTGCTGGGCGTCGGGACACTCGCACTGCTCGCGGTGCTCAACTGGACGCGCGACAAGTACCCAATCAACTACGTCGCGCTCGCGCTGCTCACGGGCGTGCTTGCCGTGGGACTGGCGGTGGCCGACACGACGCTTGATGCGCACATCGTGCTCGCCAACTGCGTGTTCACGTGGGTCTTTGTCGTCGGCCTCGTG
>JAMFLL010000727.1:0-27508 GCA_027475725.1 Pythium rhizo-oryzae | reverse complement strand
GTACATTTCTTTGCGTGCTTCATGGAGCACCTCCGGAAGTGAATTTGTTGAACCTTCCCGCGAAGTGTAGCCTTGTGTTCCCCCCCGGTAAATACTGTAATCCCTCGCTGGATGATTGCAGCGAAGCTGGCGCATAATGCTCTACCCTATCCCTTTCGCAGGCCAGAAATTAACGGTCAGCCACACCTGCCAAGAGAGCAGCTCCCCTCTGGAGCTGCGGCTTTCCCATCATGATTTTAATCATCACAGGTTTGCACAGGCCAGCGTTCCTGCTGGGCCGGGCCCAGGTCCGTCGCAGAGTGTGTGTGCCTGCGCCACCTCCAGTCGAGAAAAGCAGCCGCAACCTCTGTGCCACTCAATCCGGGCCCGAGTTCTCAGAGAGGCGGCGGGCACAATCTGTTGAGTGAGCGTCATCAACGACGCGCACCCAGCGACCCGTTTTGATGCGTGGTCGGATCCAACCGACTTCCACTTCGACTTCCGTGTGTGGAGGGATGAAAGCGTGGCCCGGCCGATAATCATTGCAGCTCTCGACGACATGGTTCAGCGCTGGAAACGCACTAATCAATGCCCGAGTGATGCCCGAATGATGGTACGGTCGTGAATCTACCAACACTACAGCTCTGGACACATTTCCGGCACGGATCCCTACTGTGGCATTGGATTGTGTACAGTTTGTACCACCATTCTCCGGCCGCCAGGCGAGCTGTGGCGGCTTGACTCAATTTCCCCTCTTCCGCCTTGGAGGCGTTCAGAAGAGCCAGTGCCTTGCTCACTGGATAGCTGCACAAACGGGCCACACCGACGCTGTCGCGTAATCTGCCCGTCTCAAGAGCCTTCTCGCGTAAACGAGGTTTTTCTTCCGTGGCCTGCTCAAGTGCAACTTTGCTCGTTTAGTAGCCCGTGCGTGAACCCTGGTCAGAATGATGGCACGTTCCAGCCACGCTGGGGCGTTTCACCCACAATCCACAACAGATAAAAATGGTTCAAGATTCACAACGACACTATGGTGGTGCGCCACGCGCCAATCGCCGCGCTGGTGCGGCCACTGCCAGTGGTTTTGTGGGCACCAGAAGGACGAAGGAAATGAAGAAATGCCGCATGCGCGCTTTGTTGTTGTGTGCTTTGTGGCAGCAGTACCGTAGTTACGTAGACGAAAGCTGGTCCCGCAGGCACACCGGCACGGCCAGCGTGGCGTGAGGCGAAAGGATTCGCTTTGGGGAGCCCCCACAAAGCATGCGACGCGTCCGATTCCGCACGTTTTTGGCCGGCTCGGCAGGCTTCCGTCGCGTGTGGGTGCGGTCAGTTTGAACTTCTACTTTTGCCTTCTAGCTTAGAAGGCGCTGACTGCTCCCAGCGCATAGAGCAGCCCCTGCTCTATCGGTCGGACGCCTCGCCCTGGGCTAGGGGCCAGGGCCTGGCCGCCTGTGTTCCGCTGTGGCTGATGCCGCCAGATTGGGCGCCGGTCTGTCTCTGTTGCACGGGGTGGATGGTCTCAGACCGTGCAACATGTCCCATGACCGAGGCAAAATCCAAAGGCGAGCTGTGCGTGTGGGGGATGAGAAGCCGCCGCGGTGCCGCCATGAATGACGGTCCGTGGCGGTGGCTGGAGTTGGCCGAGGATCCTTCTGTATATGTAGGGGACTGCACTTTGGTGTTGAGGGGGGCAGGCTCGTCCGGGAAGGAGCGACTGCGGCGGCGAGACGCGAACGCGCCAATGGGCTTGCAGCGGGTCTGTGGCCCATCGCACGGCCAGTTGCGCCAACTTGGGCGCCGAGTTGGCGCTGTGGGAGGGAACGCCACCCCAGTGGCCCCAGTTCTGGGAACGTTATCACTGGTGGGGCTGACCATTTGGAGCGGCTACTGATCCTTTGGCCACGGACGTGCATTGCAGCGAGAGAATGTTGGTTTGGAACCTCGTCAGGCCCAAAGCTTCCAGGGTTCAAAGCCGTGAAGAAGTGTGGCTTAGAAGCTCCTTGCCGTGTTATAGCACCGTCGGCGATGGCTGTGGCTGTGCCTGGAACAAACTAAAGCAACTAAGTGTGTAGTGATGGGGACGACGAAGAGGGGGCAAGATGTGGAGCTCAATGAAGTCTAGTTAGTTGCGGTGGTATTTTCATCGTTTGGTTCGATCCCCGTGGGGATCGTCTGCGATTCAGCAGCTAATACTACTTGCCAGCACGGTCGGGAACGCAGAGCGTCCCATGGTGGACATGGGGGAACCTTCTCGACTTCCCGTGCCGTAGATCATAGTGTGGTGCGTCTGGAGGGCCTGGTGGAGGCTGGGGAGTCTAGCTGTCGACTGGTGCACCGCGGGAGGCGCCGGCGGCGGAGAGATCGGGGCTGACGGGGCCTCGGCGCGTGGAAGCAGTACAGGAGCAGCACGAGGGCCACGCTCGCGAGCCAGCGGCGTCTCGCTGCCCCAGTTGAGGTGGTTCTTGCAGAACCGCTTGGACTTGCGGCTGCGCATGCAACCGGGCACTTCACATCGGTGACCACCGCCGTGGCTCCAGCAGTAGTCTCCTCGGCTTTGGGCGCTCTTCCCGCAGCCCTCGAACTGGCACCGCCGGCCGCCGCCGTGCCCGCGGCACACACCACGGCTCACCGAGATCTTCCCGCAGCCAGGCACCTGGCATCTCTTGCTGCCATTCTGGGCAGCCGTGGCAAGCCGGCCTCGTCGGTAGGCGTTCCGGGGTGCCGAGCTGACCTGCTCGGTGGCAGGGGTCGGGCGATGGAGCAGGGACTGGATGAAGGCCGCCGAGCGGTGGGGTTGCTGGGCCGGTGGGAGCGAGGGCACTTGGGGGCGAGCCTGCACTGGCGGGTAAGCTGGAGCATGGCTTGGAACTGCTGGAGCTGGGACGCGCGGAGGCGACACCATAGGCATGGTACTGCCAGCGTAGTTCGGTCGAGCGTCCTGGGGGTACCTGTACTGCGGCGGCTCGGGGGAGGCTGCCCGTGGGGCCGTGGTGGTCGGGAGGAGCGCCTCGATGTGGCGAACGAGCTCGTGGCCTCGTGGCAGCACGATGCACGTGCTGGACCGGGCGTCCCCGATGGAGATCGAGATCGTTTCCATGGAGACCGGAGTTCTTCTGAGCGAGGGTCTGTGACTGGCAGCGATATTTGAGGAGTGAGGAGGAGGAGGAAGGATCGCTGGGAAAGGAGACTTCGGCTGGAGACCACTCACGCGACCGGGTCTCACGAGAACGAGGCGACACACGCACACGAGACTGGTGTTGCATGAGTCCGTCCCTCGCCACCGGCACAGCACACGCGCCCGCGGGATGCAACCGTCATTCCCACGGAGAAATGCCGGTCACTGTGACAGACGGCCGGCCCATTGTGGGTGAAACGTTTGGCCACGGCGAAAACCCAAAGTTGAGACGAGGAATAGTCATGGCATATTCGTGAAAATGGATATACTCGTCCAAACCGATCTTAATTTATCAAGCTTGTAAATATCATGTATTGAATTGGTACCTCTGATAATACATGTACATGTCTGAGGGAGGAATGGACTTTTTCGACTAACCGTCCAACTGTTGTCGCCCTTCAACATTGGAAAAGTTGGGAACTGTACACCACACCGGTCCAGAAGGTCTATCGTTTGTGGATAAAAGCCCGTGGCACACGGCTCGTGGGTTGACCATATCTAATATCTGGACGGTTTGGATCCTGCCCCCACCATGGAGCTCGCACGGTTCGTGGTCGAAAGGTGTCCCCCTCGAAAGCAGCCGTGCGACGGAAATCGGTGCGCCTGTTCAAACGCGCATCTCGCTTCCACGGAAACCTACAGTACCGGTATTATGTGTACAGTAGTGCCATACTCTGTGTGTGGTTGCCGCTGTCACCAACGCTGCTGTGTGCACCCACCGCCCTCTTCCATGTCCTCTTGCAGACAGCTTTCTGTGCCACGAAGGAACTTCGTGAAAGAGCCAAGGGGCTAGGGGTGCCAGTACCCTGGTCCAATGAAAGATTCCCGACGAATCAAAGACAGTCGGAGATCCACCCAGACTCGTGTCCGTAATTTCTTCCCCTAGCCCGCGTTTAATCCTCAGACGTGGCGATGGGGAGGGGGCAAGGCCAACAGCGAAATTGAAGTGAGCAGTGTACTGAATTAGCGCGAGATCAGGCTGCGATTACAACAACGGCGAGCACCCAGACTCAAAATGACGATGCCGACTGCATCACCCTCATGCATTTGTCCACGAGCTCTCTCAGGACGGATAGCTCCACGGCACTGGACACGCGTTCGTGGACAAGGGATCCGTCCGTCCACGCTGCACTGGACACATCGGCTGCGTCGTGTGGTACCGTAGAGAGGACGCAGAGACGGCGCCGCCGCTGAGCGGCGCGCTCCGCGTTGTTTGCTCGGAATGAATGCGCCATGGTGTCGTTTGCGCATTTTCCGGCGCCAACGGCCCGCTCGCGCTTCTTCAACTGCACGGCTGCACCCTTTATCAACCATTCTCTCTCTCGGGCTCACGGTGACGGTCATTCTCGTGTTACTTATTAGCAGCTAAAGCTAGGGGATGCACCTGGGCTGCCCCGGTCGCCCAGGAACCCGCGCAGCGGCGACAGCTCGCGTGGGAACGGCTGCAGCGCGTGGTGGAGGCTGGGCAGGCGTGGCACGCTTGCGAGGGGCTCGGCCAGTCGCGCGTGCGAGGGAGAGGGGTGCGAGTGGGTAGCTGGGACGAGGACGGGCGCGGGGGGGTCGGCAGCTTGAACCGCACGCCGGCGTGGGAATGATTGTGTCGCGTCCGAGCCACAGTTCACGTGGATGTTGCAGAACCGCTTGGTCTTGCGGCTCCGCATGCAGCCGGGCACCTCGCAGCGGTGGCCGCCGCCGTGGCTCCAGCAGTAGTCCCCTCGGCTCTGCGCGCTCTTGGCGCAGCCGTCCACGGCGCACCGCCGGCCGCCACCGTGGGCGCGGCAGAGCCCCTGGCTCACCGAGATCTTGTCGCACCCGTCCATTTGACACCGCTTCTTGCGGGAGGAGGAGCCCGAGCCTCGCCGCCGGGCCGTGTCGGTGCTGCTACCGCTGCTCGGGGGCGAGGCCGGCCGATGGAGCAGCGACTGGATCACCGCCGCCGAGCGGTGCGGATCCGGACGGCCTGAGGGGCTGGAGTTGAACTGGGACGTGGCACGGTGAGACAACGACGAGGGTCCCGGGAGGGCTCTGGATGGGGCCCGGTGGTCGGTTCTAGAGCTGTAGCTCGTGTGGTCCTGTGGCGGCTGCTGCGCGAGCGCGTTCGCCGGCAGCAGCGACTGGATGTGGCGCACGAGCTCGTGGCTCCGCGGCAGCACGAGGCACGTGCTGAAGCGCGCGTCCCCGATCGAGATGGAGATCGTGTTGGCGTCCATGGATGCCCTGAAGGAACAATCCTGTGACGAAGGAGCTTTTCTCAACGACAGCGTGGGTTTGCAAATGGCGCCGAAGCTGCCAGGGTCCTAGCGTTCCCGAGCCGCTGCCCGCTGATCCAGCGGTCGCGCAAAGGCCGAACCCATGCAAGTGTCATACGCGGACCACAAAAGGGGGATGCGCTTGCATTGTACTGTACCACGCTCCTTCGCGCCCGCGGCTCGCATGTTCACCCACAATCGCGTGTTCAAAGTGCAATTGTGGGTGAGGCGACGCGGCGCCCATTGTGGATGAAACAAGTTTGGATCACCCACAATTGAGACGAGGGTGGTCCACGGCTTGACAACCAAAAGCAATTCCCCTCTGAAAGCGATATTTTCAAGTGGGTACATTGAATGCCCTTCCTATTGCAGTTTCACCTGTTCAGAAGTAATATTTGACCGCACTGGCCGATGATTGGTCCCCGCGGTTAATTGCTGGACGTGTCTTCATCGAGCGTATCCAAATTGATCAATCCGAGAGGCGCAAACCCACAGCCAGATCGTCCATCCGCGTGTCCGCCTCCAGGCACTCTGTGACAGAGGCAGGAGGAACGAGGCTCTCGTCAGCGGGAACTACGTACGCAGCGACCAGAGCCCCCCGGCGATCGAGCGAATGGGCCGGATCCCGTCCACCGACCACCGCCGTCGTCTGGTCCACGGCGCCAAGCACGTATGCATACTCAGTTTGTAGAGGCGACCCGCCTTCAAGGAACCCACGCAGACGAGGGACGGGGTCTCACACACCGCCAGCGCATTGCGCTCCGGCACGCGGTCCACTCGTTCACTTTCACTCGACTGACTCACTATTATACCATCCCACGCCCTCGAAGACCAGGGGGCTAGGGCAGGACCCGAGTGCAACGCGAACCCACCGGCTCGCAGTGGGACTGCGTGCGCTCGTAAACTGCATCCACAATTGGCTCGCTCAGATTCTAACGCCGGCACGACGTCCGTCCGTCGCCTGCTTGCGGTCCACCCAGCCCAGCGGCCTCCGCCTGTGCTCCTTGTCGTGCTCACTGGACCGGTACTGTATGGACACAATCGAGCACGTGGGCAAACGGAGCTCTGCTCCTCCTGTTTACGACGGACTGGTGGTTAATCAAACCGGGATGGGGAGCTCGTCTTAGGTACTAAGATACTGTACGACTGCTGTCCTGCCCCGGCGGGGGTTGCGGCGTAGAGGTATCAGATCTGCCCACTCGTCTCAAGATCGCCCCGCGCCCCGGCTGCGCGACGGGGTTTTCCCGGCACCGGCGGGCGCGAGTGTGTGCTGGCTCAGGTCCAGTTGCTGCTGCAGGATGCTGCTGAGAATCAGCTCGGGCGAGTACACTCGCTCGCACTTGGCCACGACTTTCGCGACGGCTGCTGTGGCCATCGCAGCCTCGCTCGTGATCACGAGGTCGCCGTCCCGCGTGGGGCCCGAGGTCGCGACGGACCCGCCCGCTTGCTCGACGATCTTGACGAGGTCCTGCACGGGCGGTAAGATGGTCTTGTGCGGTGTGATGAAAAAGCGGCGGCCGTCAAAGAGCCGACGGCGCTGCTCCTTGGGCGAGTCGTACATGGTCTTGACCAGGTCAAAGCCCCACTTAGCCTCAGCTTTGGCGTCCTTTAGACAGTACTGGCGCTCATACACGCACGTGCGGAGCCGCGCCGATTCGTCCAGCCAGCGTTCGTCCAGAATGTGGTCGCAAACCGAAATGCCGCAGAGCAGCTTGACCGTGCGCTTGAGCGTGTTCTTTGGTGCAATCACGTGGGTGGCATGCTCAATGTTCTCTTCGTACACGGCGCCGGGGATCGCGTTGATCTTCTTGAACGTCTTGGGCGTCGGCTCGATGCCCGTGAAAATGATGCGAATGCTCTCGCTGGATGCAGCAGGCTCGCTGACGGGCTCATCGGCAGACGCTCCAGAGTGCTCAATGGCAGCTTCGCCTGGCTGGGTCGCTTCGAGCTCTTGGTCGTCTGGGTCATCCGTCTTTCGCCTTACCCAACGCTGCTTGGGTGTCTTCACAGGCGGCGTTCGCTGCCTCTTGGTTGCCGATTTGGATGTTGATGCCGCGTCCGGTTGAGTGTGCGCATTTGCCTCGCCATCTCCTTCGATTGCTTGTTCAGCAGCGTCGGCAGCGTCAGGAGTAGCAGGTGTCTTTGAGTTTCGACGCCTCTTTGTCGTCGCTGACGTGGCCGCAGGCTGATCGTTCACTTCCACGGCATCAGCGGGTGCTTTCACAGGCGACGACGTTGTAACGGTTGGTGCCGTATCGGCCGTGGATGTGGAGTTCCGCTGTCGCTTTTTCGTGCGAACGTTGATAAAGCCAGCGTCCGTTGAGTCCTCCTCCGCCGCTTCACCATTCTGCGGGGCAGCTGCCTTGGTTGCGGCAGCTGCAGCTTGAGCCTCGGCCGCGGCAGCAGCAGCAGCGGCGGCGGCAGCTTGAGCCTCAGCTGCTGCCGCAGCAGCTTTTGCCGCACGCGCCCCTTGGTCCTCGCGTTTCTTCTTCGCGGCTACTGCCGCATCAATCGTCTTTGATACTTGGTCGTACCAAAAATCAATCCGTGCTCGCCGCTCCGAGACAACGCTGATCTCTTGCGATCCAGGGCTGCCACTAAGCCGCAAACCCCAGTTATCATTGCTGCGCGGTGCTTCGGATACAGACGCGCTCGGCTCTTCAAGATCGACGCGGTGGATCAAATGGTGGCGTCGCCATCCACTCACGGCAAACACGAGCACGGACGACGCGAACTGCACAAGCTCGACAAACTGCCACGCGTCGCCCGCAGAGTCGGACAACCAGAACATGCCTGGCAGCGCGTCGTCGTGAAAGCACGGGAACGCGACGAGCGGCGGCTGAGGCGACTTGAGTAAGGCCATGAGGTCGTCCGGGAGGTCGAGGTCGTCCACAGAGCGTCCGCCCTTGAGCTGCTGCGTCCGATTCTCGTTGTGAGTGAGCAGCGCCGTCAACGAATCGACGAAGACGTAGAAGTCGGCGACCGACACCTCGGGCTTGCACGAAACGAGAAGGCTCGATGATGGTCCGGCCAGTACGATCGCGGCCGGGTGGGAAGTGTTGCCGATCGAGCGAGGCACAGGCTCCAGAAACACCGCGTCGTTCTTCAAGTTGATGCAGAGACCCGCGGACGTGGACGGCTTGTCAGCATTTGACGCCGCTTCAATAAACAGGACGGTGCCGTCGTCGAGACAGTACACGTCGTACAGCGGCTGCGTGGACGTGTCCAGCACCACGCCCCTGGACTCGCTCGAGGTGCGCGACAGCGTCACTTGGGCTTGGCACAGCAGATCGCGCCCGCACAGGTCCATCTCCAACGGCGAACCGCGCAGCCGCGCGTGAAGCGCGACCAGCGTTGCCTCGTTCTCGTCTTGGCGCGCGCAGTCCGCCAGGTACTTCTTGGTCGCGTCGCACATGCTCGTGAGTGAGGCCGAGCCGACGACGATGTCCGCGCGCTCGAGCAGATCGTGCAGGTGCTTGACCGGCAGCGCCACAAGCTGCTGCGTCGAGAGCTTGTGGGCCTGCAAAAAATCGCGCACCACCGCCGTCGCCGGGTCGGTCTTGAGCCGCAGCTGGCTGTCGAGCGCCTCTTTGAAGCGCGCGCGGCCCACGTGGAGCGGCGCGTACACGACGCGCGTGACCAGCAGCAGGTCCGCGAGCCCCGCCTCGATCTGCATCATGCCGCTGGCCGCGTCCTCCAGCAGCAGCGCGAGCTTGTCCGCGAACAGCGCGTGGAGCGCCGCCAACTGGCGCGTGTACCCAAGAAACGCGTCCATCTCGGGCGCGTGGCGCGCGCCGCAGAACCGCAGGCGCCGCGCGAGCTGCGCGTCCAGCGCGCGCAGCGTGGCCACGTACTCGCGCTCCGAGTCCACGAGCATGCGCAGCCCCGCGGAGACCGTGTCGTCCGTCTGCCGCATCACCGTGCGCGGCGGCGCCATTCTTATTTGGTGCGGTGTCTTGGCGGGAACCAAGCGAACAAGCGGCGGTTGTCCGGGTGGCTTTCCATCTGAGGACCACACACGCGACCTTCGTGTCACATCTCAAAGCGTGAAATGTTGCTTGAAAGAGCAAGTGTACCTTGTTATGCAATTTGATTCTATGACATACCGTATTTTGATAAGACTTGAGGTTGCCGAGAGTTTCCCGCTTGGGGAAACCTATCGATAAAGAACAGGGTCGGACATGGAGGAGCAACCGCGACGACACGACGCGCGCCCGCGCCGCCTACGACGCCTCTCAGCGCATTCCACGACCTCCACGGGCCGCAGACACACCTCACGCGGCTGTGACCGCGTTTTCGCGGCGAGCGAGCGCGTTTTGGCGGTTTGGCGGCGAATTTAGACCCAGAACTTGCCGGACGCGCCGGCCATGGATGAGAAACGCGCGGTCGGGCCGCTGGCGGACGGCTGGAAGACGCTCTGCGGGCGGCGCGCGGCCTGCGTGGCGCGCGCGGCGTCCTCGTCAAGGATCGCGCCGTCGGCCGCGACCAGCACCTGCGCGGCGCCGCGTAGCAGCGCCTCCTGCTGCGTCACGGCCAGCACGGTGCACTGGCGCGAGGCCGCGAGCTTGTGGAGCGAGGCGGCGACGCGCGCCTGGCTGTCCTGGTCCAGCGCGCTCGTGGCCTCGTCCAGCAGCAGCACGCGCGGCGCGAGTAGCAGCGCGCGTGCGATCGCGATGCGCTGCTTCTGGCCGCGCGAGAACTTGTCGCTGTCCACGATCGTGTCGTACGCGCTCGGGAGCTCGCAGATGAACGCGTGCACGTCCGCGGTCTCGCACACGCGCACGACCTCGGCGCGCGACGCGTCGGGACGCCCGAGGCGGATGTTGTCGAGCACCGAGAGCCGGAAGAGCACGGGGTCTTGTGGCACGAGCGCCACGTTCTCGCGCAGCCAGCGCACGTCGAGCCGCTGGATCGGGATGCCGTCGATGAAGATCGTGCCGCCGTCCACGTCGTACAGCCGCACCAGCAGCTGCAGCAGCGTGCTCTTGCCGCCGTCGCTGCCGCCCGTGAGCGCGGTCGTCTGGCCGCCGCGCGCGCGCAGCGTCATGCTCTTGAGCACCAGCGCCGTGGGCGCGGTCGGGTAGCAGAACTCGACGTCGTCGACGCGCACGTCCAGTCCGCCGGTGCCCTTGTCGGGTCGCATGCCGTTCGCGTCGTCGATGTCGACATCCGGTTTGTTCTCCATCAGCGCGAACGTGCGCTCGGCCGCGACGGTCGCGGCCTTCTCGTCCGACACGAAGAGCGCAGTCTCGTCAATACACATCGCCGACGCATTGGCCAAGTTAAAGGACCGGTAGAACAGCTTGAAGGTCGTCGTGCCGTTTTGAATGAAGACCGCGCCGGCGTAGTCGAGCACGCCGTAGCCGACCCACTTGACCGCCTGGCTGAACGCGATCGCGAACCCGGACGAGTACCCGGAACGAATGGCCACGCGCGTGGGCAGGTCCAGCGACGC
This sequence comes from Pythium rhizo-oryzae, assembly GCA_027475725.1. Classification (NCBI taxonomy): domain Eukaryota; phylum Oomycota; class Peronosporomycetes; order Pythiales; family Pythiaceae; genus Pythium; species Pythium rhizo-oryzae. Next base: position 16,653 of record JAMFLL010000727.1, on the reverse strand, counting down.
GCGGAACTCGGCCAAGATCGTCTCCTGCAGGTTGTTCTCCGTGATGGTCTGCACGTTGTGGATGATCTCGTTGGCGACACGGCCCGCACTCGCGAGTGTGCGGTCGCCCTGCTCCTCGGCGTACCACGTGATGCGCTGATCGATCACGATCGTGATGACAATGACCACCACGATAGCGAAGAACACGAGCGCGACGAGCCAGCTGCCGATCGCGCACGAGAGGATGAAGCCGACCGCGATGACGACCAAGTTCTGCGTCTTACGACCTTGGATCTCGCCGGCGATGATCTTGACTGCTGCCGTATCGTTCGCGAGCATACCGGAGAGCGCGCCTGCCGAGTGTTCCGGCTGGTCGAACCACTTCATGTCTTGCCGCAGCATGGACCGGAATGCCAGTGATCGCATCCGGTTCGTCAAGTTCCGGCCCAGCAAGCGGAAGTTCAAGCTCTGCAAGTACGAGCTGATCGCAATCGCCAAACCAACGCCAAGGAACATGAAGAAGTACTTGTTCGCGGCTTGACGCAGTTGCGAGTCGTCGTCAAGAGCTTCGATGCGGTACAAGTCTTGGATCATATCGGCGCGGAGCACGACGATCACGGGGCTTGCAATACCGTTGAACAGCGAAGTGATCATCGCAATGATCATGAAGCGACGATCTTCTGCGGCTAGTGCGATGATCTTCTGGAACACGCTTTTCGTCGGATCGACATCGTTAGGCGTATCAGGTACCGGCATCGCAACAGGAATCGCCTGGAGCTCGGGTGAGTGCGATCGACCACCGTCGCTTCCGGACTTCACGGTACTAAGGCGACCGTTGTCGACAGACTTCACCGTGTTCGCGAAGCCCAGGCTGCTTCGCGCTGACTCAAGAAGCGCGATATCACTGCCTCTTACGTCGCTCAGAACGTACGGGTTCTGGAGGATCGCAGGAGATTTCAGGGCAGCGACCGGATCCCGTCGTCGGTTTGAGTCAACTTGGTGTGAAGCACGACCAGCAGTGTACGCGGTGGCATGATAAAACGATCCCAACATGCCGTTACCAGTATGTGCTGTCGAGTCCCTTGGACGACCATTTCGTGCCGGTCCACGGAATCTGGAAGACTCAAGGAGCGCGATTTGAGTGAGCCGAGTTTGCATGTTCTCATCTGTGTCACCGTCAACGGCTGCTCCGCCGAACAAAGCACAGTACCGACTGTCGGGGTCAGTTGAAAGCTGGGAGAAGTGCCCTTGTTCGCTGATCCGGCCGTCTTCCATCACGAACACAAGGTCTGCACGCTTGAGCGTCGATAGACGATGCGCGATCACGAGTGTCGTCACAGCCTCTCGGTCAATCAACTCGTCGAAAGCTCGTTGAACAAGATCTCCGCTCTTCGGGTCCAAGGCGACAGTCGCCTCATCGAGCAGCAGAATCCTTGGTCTGCGCACCACTGCGCGAGCGATAGCAAGGCGCTGGCGCTGGCCAGCGGAGAGGATTCCACCGTTCGCTCCGATCTGAGTCGCGTAGCCGTCAGGCAGAGACCGGATGAACTCGTGGGCATGTGCTAGGCGGCAAGCTTCTTCTACCTCTTCGTCCGTCGCGTTCGCTCGGCCGTATCGCACGTTTTCCATGATAGAGGAGGCAAACAGCACTGGCTCCTGTCGCACGACGCCGAACTGGGCGCGCAGCCACCGCAACTGCAACGTCTGAATGTTGTGTCCGTCGATGGAGATGCTTCCGAACGCCGGATCGTACAAGCGTGCGAGCAAACTGATGACCGTGCTTTTGCCACTGCCGCTGGGGCCCACAAGAGCGACACGTTGACCGGGAGCAACCTTGAACGCACACGTCTTCAGAACCATGTCCTTCGGGCGGCTCGGGTAGGAAAAGACGACCTCTTTGAACTCGATTGATCCGTCCAGGCCACGATCATCGAGACGGATGCCTTCGTCGGATCGACAGTCGATGATCGACCGCTGCTTCTCGATTTCGACAATGTAGTTCGCAGCAGCGCGCGATGCAGCAAGGGATTCCATGGCTGGCGCGGCCATACCGATGGCTAGCAGACCCGTGATCTCGACGAAGATGGCCGGCAGAGCTTTCGCCATCGTCGGCACAACTGTGTCGTTCGACGCAACAATGAGGCCTCCGATCCAGAGGCCATAGCCGTACAGCACGAACGAGAGAAATTGGATCATAGCGACGGCGACCGCGATGGTTCGCGACAACTTCAAGTAGACGTCTTCGCCCGAGTAGAGGAAGCGCTTGAAGCGAGCGAGCACCGAGTCTTGAGCGTTGAAGACCATGACAGTCGAGACGGACGTCAGCGCTTCTTCGGCGACGGCGGCGGCGTTGGAGTACTCATCGGTCTCCATGTTTGTCGATTTTGCGACCGATTTTACGAAGACAACGATCGAGATGAGGAAGATCGGAAGCAGAGCGGCGATGAGCAGACCAACGTTCCAGCCTCGCATGATACCGACACTCATGGCCATGACGACTTGCGTTGAGTGCTTGACAAACTGTCCAAGCTTGCGGCCGAGACCATCCTGGATCACGACCATCGTACTGCCAATGTCCGACGACAGGCTGAACGGGTTGTTGGTGTCGAACCAGCCCAGCTCTTGATAGACCAGGGCCTCCATCACCGCTTCACGCATCACTCGAGTCTGGCGCGCCGCAGAATGTGTGAGAAGCGCGATACACAGGAACTCGGACACGAGGATCCAGATAGCGATACCGACGAGCTGCCAGAAGATCGAGACAATGCTGTCCATGTCGACGTTATGTGGTGGGAAGTTCTTGTTGCTCAGCGCGGTGACGGCGTTGGCGAAGACAATATTGATGACCGGCAAACTTGATCCCGAGACAAACGCGGCGAAGAGGCCGACGGACATGAGAATATGGTCGGTGCGGTCGGCGTGCGCGAATAGCGCCCATTTTGTGTCGAGCGGCGCGGCGGCTTGGTCACCCTTGGAAGGCTCCGGCTTGAGCGGTGGTTCGTCGAGCAAGTGTTTCCTGAGACTGCGCCGTACGCTGGATTCCTCGAGAAGCACCGACTTGCTCTGGTAGTGGCGATTCCCGGGCGCCGCCGGCGCGCGGCAGTTGGTCCATTTCCGACCTGCTGTGCGGAGCCGCAGCGGCGTGTCCACCGTGGACATGCGCTCGATCTGCATGCTGCCCCTCGAGTTTACTTCTCACGCCACACCGACAAGGAGCGCGTGCTGCTGACGAGGGCGATGGGCGTCGCGAATCAAGGCGAGGAGAGACAGCGAGAGTGATCCCTTTTCCCCAAGCGGGCAAGTGACTGATAGCAGCCCCAACCCAACGGAGAGGCTCCCTCCCCCCTCACCCAAGGGGAGGCGAGCCCCCAAGCACACCGTAACGGCGGGGCGTCGTGCCATCGTGGGTGTTTACCCTGCTGTTCTCGTTCGTAGGCTGTCACGTCGCTGGATGGGACTCATCGCATGCTGAGTGTTGTACTGCGCGCGCGTGCCTGGAAGAAACCAGAGGGCCTGTGAATTGATTCACCGCATGGCCGCAAACCAGCCGGGCGCCATTTTCCGTGAGTTGCATTGCTGATCCGTTCGCCCAGACATCCGGCGAGATCACCTCAAGGACGGTATCTGCCATAAGCCGGTGAGATGTTGCCCTTGCTGCAAAAACACGGTATGACTGACTGACGATTGTGTACAGTGTATGATGTAAGCTACCGTGTTTTGATATTTTGGTAGAGCCGCGAGATTGCTCAGTCACTGGTTGTGGCCTTCGTGATCAAAGCGTAGAGGCACGGGCTCAACCTCGGCCTCTGAGAGTTACACATGGCTCTGCTTCGGAGTGGGAGCATCTGTGGTGTCGCCATGCCAGCCAACCGGCAGCAAATTCCGAAGGAGACAGCGAGACAGCAGATCCTGGCCTGTTGAGTGGGCGTTCTACAGTACCAGACGATGCCGGGGGCATGTGGGGCGATCGCCATCTTTCGATCCTGTCGACGTTCGACAAGTTCGACTCGAATGTTGACCCAGCGAAAGGTACGGACAACAGGATGGACCGTCCTGTTTGACTCAGTGGTGGAGTGTACAGTATCCAGACGGCCATCGAGAGCGGTCTCACGTGCGTGGCATTGTATTTTGGATTGAGGAAGGGAAGGGGACACTGATTGCTACATGTACCACTACGTTGCGTTCCGTGGAAGGAGATGCAAGCGAGGAACGTTCAAGCGTGTCGACGGCTCGTGAAGCGTTCGACTTTAGGAGCAGCGGAGACCTACGGCGCGTCGACAGCGCCTCCAAACAACGAGCTGTCTCAGATCTGACGGAACTCGGGCGAGCGCGGCGACAAGTTGACCTGGATCTCGGCGACAGGCTCGGCCGCCTTCTTCGCGTGCTTCTTGTACATGACCGTGCCCACGACGGCGATGCCCACGGCAGCGACCGCAGCAACCGCACCGACGACAAGACCCGTCGACGCACCCGCAGCCGAAGCGCCACCCGAGACTGCGGCGGCGTTGAACGTGACCGCCTTGGTGGCCGACGTCGGCCACACGCACTTGTACTCGCCGCTGTCCTGGAGACGACACTCGGAGTCGACGGGCGCGCGGCAGTACTCGCTCTTGGGCTCGTAGCTGGGGGTGGTGCTGAAACAGTCGTCGACGGCGTAGTCGCCGGCCTTGGGGCAGTTCTCCTTGCCGTCGTCGAAGACGCGACCCTCGCAGATGGGTCCGATGATGCAGAACTTGGCGTCGCCGACGACGGTGACGTTGGTGCATCCGGGGGCGACGGTGGGCTGCGTCTGGTTGTTGTTGGGCTTCGTGGTGGTGGGCACGGGAGTTGGCGCCTTGGTGGTCGGCGCGGGCGTCGTGGGCGCCGGCGTGGGCGCCTTGGTGGTCGGACCCGGCGTCGTGGGCGCCGGAGTGGGGGACTTCGTCGTCGGCGCGGGAGTGGACGGAGCCGGAGTGGGAGCCGTCGAGTTGCTAGGCGGAAGCTTGGTCAGATCCCAGACACAGCCGTACGCGCCCGTCGGCAGGAGACGGCACTCCGCGGGGACGGGAGCAACGCACTTGCCCGTGGCCTTGTTGTAGCTCGGGTTCGAGGGGCGACACGCGTCCACAGCCGCGTCACCAACCTGCGGGCACTTCTCCTTGTCGTCGAAGTCGTCCTTGCCAGCGCAAATGGGTCCCTTGATACAGAACGTGCCGTCGCCGACCACGCTGACCTTCTCACAGTCGGCGGGCGGAGCCGGAGTGTTGGTGGGCGGCGGAACCTTGGAGAGGTTCCACACGCAGCCGTAGGCGCCGGTGGGGAGCAGGAGGCAGTCAGCCGGGACAGGGGCGACGCACTTGCCGGTGGCCTTGTTGTAGCTGGGGTTGGACGGTCGGCAGGCGTCGACCGCGGTGTCACCGATCTGCGGGCAGTTTTCCTGGCCGTCGTAAAAGTCCTTGCCAGCGCAGACCGGGCCCTTGATGCAGAAGGTGCCGTCGCCGACGACGCTGACGTCGGTGCAGTCCTTGGCGAAGGCCGAGGCGACGAGAAGCTGGGAGACGATGATCGCGAGCTTCATCGTGAAGGGGGCGGAGAAGGAAGGTTGTTCGGTGGAATCTGACTTGCGGTGCTGCGAGTGAATCGAGAAGTGAGTGCTGGGAATGAGCCCGATGAAGCGCGCGGAAGGACGGCGTCGTCCGGGCCTAGTGAGAGCATGCGGAGACCGCTCTCGAGGTGGGCCATGAGTTCGATAGAATTTAACCCACGGCGCAAGCCAGGTAAGCGACGCCAGGGCATCGCGTCGCTTGCTGGTGAAGGGAGCGCCTTCCGCAGGAAGAAGAGAGCCACACAGCAGTGTACCCAAGGTGGGTCTCTCCAAATCGAGAGAGAGTCAGTGGGCAAGAAAGAGATTTCTTCGAGAGGCCGCCGTGCCGCACGCACGCATGAGCGTCTCGATTTTCTTTTGTCGCTGGGTACACTCTCAGCGCAGTTTCTTTCGTCGAAGAAGCGGGACGAAATCGATGGACGCGTCACATACAGTACCGCTCGTGTCACAGTCACACTCGCTTCGTGGTGGCTCCAGCGGGTATGGATCTTGACAGGCCGTTGTGATAGATGCATCCAGTAGAAGATATCTAGAGAGAGATGCTTTGTTCTTTCCCCAGCTTCTGCTAGTGGATGCCATCGTGGATACCGTACCAAGCAGACCACGCGGCTCCGATCTCCGGCAGCCACGAGAGACACGTTCCCAATCGGCCGCATTGAGCCGTTGTCGGTCACCCCCGAGCTGTTCTCCATCCAGTTCGCCTTCCATGAAGAAACCAAGCACGCAAAAGGGGCGGCTGCCGGACAGAGGAAAACATCGAACAAGTACTGTGTGGCTACATACCGGCGTTGGGTTCAGTCCTCGTGAAGAGCAGCGGCGCCTGGTGGCAGCTCGTCCATGTCGCAGGGCCCTGCGCATCACGAAATCCTGAGACTGTGAGGAGACCCTGGCTGGTGGTGAGGGATTGGAGAGATTTTTTTTTCCGACGCTGGGTGTCGCTTCGGTATTCTTTTTGACAGAAGGCATCCGTATACATAATGTATGCATTTAGAAAGATGTTATGTAGTATAAATGCCGCAACTCATTCCCCATTGCGAGGTTCAAGTATGTATTATGAAAGGTATATCGTAAGATTCCCATTCGTCTGTGGCAAGATCCTACAGATTGCCCGGCTGGCTGCCGCACGGAGCGAGTGCTTGTGGCGACTGGGTGCGATTGAAGCCACGGTGGCTGCCTCGCCGCACCCACGTGCTGTGCCTCTGTACTAGTCGCAGGCTGCCCGGGCTAGCTCAGACGACCTGCAACCCACGACTCTTGCCATGGAGCCATACACCCACGTACTAGCTTTTGTGCATGTGCAGGTGGTTGCCGAATACCGCGCTCACACACTACTCAGAGATGAGTTGGCGCTGCCTGTAGAAGCCCAGAGCTTGGGGAGCTCGGCGCCAAGTGTGGTGTCGCGCCGGCACTAGCCCACGAGCTCGTCGCTCGCTCTCGAGGCTATCGCTCCCTCACCCGTCATTCGTGACGCATTGCAATGCTGATGAACCTAGCGAGAGTGAGAGTATCGAAAGCGTGCCCCTGTCGTTCCTGAAGACTGCCGTATACTAGGGCATCAGATGAAAAACAGCTGTGCCGACTCGATTTAATTTCGTTCGCTGACCTCGAGCGGCTGAGGTATCTCACGACCTCAGCAAAGCCATGTAGCCAAAGTCGACTTTGTTCCACAGGGCTCGTATATCCACAGAACGGTAGCTGGGTTGATTTTGTAGCTAGGTCATCTGTGGAGGTTCCTGTCGAGACCATTCCGGTAGCTTGGGGCTGTGAACCCAGGCCGTTTGGATATCGTCGATTGTCATAGTTGATATTGCTTCTCACATATTGACATAGATGAGTGAGATATATGTCAAATGTGAGTCTAATGACTTCGCAAATATGACACACTCAGAGGCACACGTTCGGGAGTCGTCAATACTCTAGCGTACGCCTTTCTCGTTGACACCTGCGATCGCTGGATTTGGAGCAAGCATGTCGCGACACAAAGAGTGAGAGCTGTCTCGTATCACGCGTGACTGGCCCATGAGTACCTCACACAGTCATAACACAAACCGGACAGAGAACGTTGGCAAACCTATGCAATTGGACTGTTCATGAATACACACACACCACGCCTTCTACACGCGTACGCTTCGCTGGCTACGGCCACGTCTGGCACGAGTGCTCCCTGCGGCACTCGCTCAGATGTCGCGGAACTGGGGCGAGCGCGGCGTCACGACGTTGCTCATATCCTGCGACTGACCAGCCTGAGGCGAGCGCGGCGTCACAACATCGTCCATATTCTGGGGCTGAGCGGCCTCCGCGTCAGCCGCCTCCTTCGCACGCTTCTTGTACATGATCGTGCCCACGATAGCAATGCCCACGGCAGCTACCGCCGCCACTACACCAGCCACAACGCCCGCCGATACGCCTCCCGCCGACGCACCCGTCACGGCAGCGTTGAAGGTGACCGCCTTGGTGGCCGACGTCGGCCACACGCACTTGTACTCGCCGCTGTCCTGGAGACGGCACTCCGAGTCGACGGGCGCACGGCAGTACTCGCTCTTGGGCTCGTAGCTCGGGGTGGTGCTGAAGCAGTCGTCGACGGCGTAGTCACCGGCCTTGGGGCAGTTCTCCTTGCCGTCGTCGAAGACGCGACCCTCACAGATGGGCCCGATGATGCAGAACTTGGCGTCGGCGACGACGGTGACGTTGGTGCATCCAGGCGCGACGGTGGGGCGAATCTGCTCGGTGATGGTGGTCGTGGTATTCTTCGTGGTCGTGGTGGGGGTCGGCACCTTCGTGGTAGGAGTGGGAGTGGGCGTCTTGGTCGTCGGAGCCAGCGTGGACGGAGCCGGCGTCGGTGGCTTGGTGATCGGCGCAACAGTCGACGGAGCGGGGGCCGGCGGGAGCTTGGTGAGATCCCACACACAACCGTAGGCACCAGTCGGCAGGAGACGGCACTGCGCCGGCACTGGAGCGACGCACTTGCCCGTAGCTTTGTTGTAGCTCGGGTTCGAAGGACGGCACGCATCCACCGCGACGGCTCCGACCTGCGGGCAGTTCTCGTTGCCGTCGAAGTCTTCCGTTCCCGAACAGATCGGGCCCTCGATACAGAACGTGCCATCTCCGACGACGCTAACGTTCTGGCACTTGGCGGGCGGCGGCGGCGGCGGCGTGTTGGTGGGTTCCGTCACGTTGGCAAAGCTCCAGACGCAGCCGTACGCGCCCGTCGGGAGGAGACGGCACTCCGCGGGGACAGGCGCCGTGCACTTGCCCGTGGCTTTGTCGTAGCTGGGGTTGGACGGGCGGCACGCGTCGACAGCGACGTCGCCGATCTGCGGGCAGTTCTCGTTACCATCATATTCGTCCGTGCCCGAGCAAACGGGACCCTTGATGAGGTAGGTGGCGTCGCCCACCACACTCACGTATTGATAGTCGGCAGGAGGCTTCGTCTCCGTTGGGGGCGGGGGAAGCTTGGTCAGATCCCACACGCAGCCGTAGGCACCAGTCGGCAGGAGACGGCACTGCGCTGGAACGGGCGCAACGCACTTGCCCGTGGCTTTGTTGTAGCTCGGGTTCGACGGGCGACAGGCGTCCACCGCGACGGCTCCGACCTGCGGGCAGTTCTCCTTGCCGTCGAAGTCTTCCGTTCCCGAACAGATCGGGCCCTCGACACAGAACGTGCCGTCTCCGACGACGCTGACGTTCTGGCACTTGGCGGGCGGCGGCGGCGGCGGCGTGTTGGTGGGCGGCGGGACCTCGGAGGTATCCCAGACACAACCGTAGACGCCGGTCGGCAGGAGACGGCAGTCAGCCGGGACGGGAGCCACACACTTGCCGGTGGCCTTGTTGTAGCTCGGGTTGGACGGACGGCAGGCTTCGATAGCGGTGTCGCCGACTTGCGGGCAGTTCTCGTTGCCGTCGTAGAAGTCCTTGCCGGAGCAGACTGGACCTTTGACACAGAAGGTGCCGTCGCCGACGACGCTAACATCGGTGCAGTCCTTGGCGAGGGCCGAGGCGACGAGGAGCTGGGAGACGATGATCGCGAGCTTCATCCTGGAGGAGGGAAGTTGGAGTTGGTACGGTGCGAGTGCCGCGTGGTTGAGTGAGCTGGAGGAGTCCAGTGTGCGTTGTTGCGAGTGAATCGACAAGTGAGAGAACGTGGCGCGCGAGAGTACGTTGAAGTCAGATTGTCCGGCTTGGGTATGGAGGGGGGAGGGGGCCGTAGGGGGGATGATAGAGGGAGAAGGGAGGGAGATAGATGGAATGGGAGGCACAAGGAGCACGCGTCTCTTCGTCCTGCAAGTACCCATCGATTCGGCTCCAAGGAACAGGAACAACACGCATCGACGTGGCCTGAACTCTCTCTGAATCTCAGGCACGCCGGAAAATTGGCTACGCGTGGCAGATTTGGCGAACCTTTGGCTTTGTATTTGCTGCTTTTGTTGCTGTGTGTGTTCTTGCAGATGCCTCAACCCGCTGAAATCCAACCGAGTCACCCATCGGTGTCTGGCGAGCATCAATTGTCCGTTGCGGCGCCTTGTCGCTTGGCCAATAGTGCAGCGTGGCTATCTCTTGCTGATTGGATTCTCGCAGAGATATCTCTTCCAGGAGGCGGGAGGGTGAGAGATGCGAAGAAGTTACTGCATCCACCACTTCGGGCTCAACACCAGCGTCGCGACTCCATGGATACCCTTGCAGCTTCAACCGCGGCCAGTCGCTCGCGCGCACTTTCCGCCGTTTACAAAGCTTGTGGATCTCCACCTCACGATTTAGCGAACCCGCCGAACTTGGCGCAGGGTGCTACCTGATGTCTCTCAAACGAAAACCAGCTACTTCGAAGAATATCTTTGGTCGGACTGGTTCACGAAGCAGCCATGAAGCCATTGTACCTCACAAAACGTCGCATAAATTATCAACATATGTATTATTAAAGGTATCCCGCTTTGAAAAACATAGACAAATCGAGCTTGTACTGCCTAAGATGACTTCAAGTATGGTTTATGAGAGGTTTCGTTCCTGCATCGACGTCGCGCCGGATTGACTGTGAATATGATCGCTTGGGTGTGTGGTGGAGCTCCGACTGGTGGAGGGCCACCACGAAAGCGCCTCCACAAACTAGAGGCGTTTTCCGTTTCTAAGTGCGTTATAGCGACATGACTCTCTCACTCCGCCCCGAGTGGAATTTGGTAAGTTTCCTGCTGCAGCCTTTCCGACGTCTTCTCCATGTGTCGGGTCCATTGATTCTGGTTCTAGGAGCGTCTGACAGTGGTTTTGACGACCGGATGCCGGGCCGTATGGATTGTGACATGATGGACTTAGAATCAATAGAAGCGAACCTTCTCAAACTGTGATCGGTTTCGTGCGTAGATTGAGCTCACCTTACCAAAGCAAAGTTATGTTCTTGTCATTCAAAATGTACACACTACACTCCGCTGCCCTGGCCGTGCGCCTCAGTTGGCCAATCCAATCGTTTAAACGTTGCGGAACTCGGGCGAGCGCGGAGTCGCGCCGGCGCTCATCTCGATGGGCTTGGCCGCCTCGGCCTCAGCCGCCTCCTTCGCACGCTTCTTGTACATGATCGTGCCCACGATAGCAATGCCCACGGCAGCTACCGCCGCCACTACACCAGCCACAACGCCCGCCGATACGCCTCCCGCCGACGCACCCGTCACGGCAGCGTTGAAGGTGACCGCCTTGGTGGCCGACGTCGGCCACACGCACTTGTACTCGCCGCTGTCCTGGAGACGGCACTCCGAGTCGACGGGCGCACGGCAGTACTCGCTCTTGGGCTCGTAGCTCGGGGTGGTGCTGAAGCAGTCGTCGACGGCGTAGTCACCGGCCTTGGGGCAGTTCTCCTTGCCGTCGTCGAAGACGCGTCCCTCGCAGATGGGCCCGATGATGCAGAACTTGGCGTCGCCGACGACGGTGACGTTGGTGCATCCGGGGGCGACGGTAGGCTGGGTCTGGTTGTTGTTGGGCTTGGTGGTGGTGGGCGCCGGGGTCGTAGGAGCGGGTGTGGGGGCCTTGGTGGTGGGGGCAGGCGTCGTCGGCGCCGGCGTGGGCGCCTTGGTCGTCGGTGCAGGCGTGGAAGGAGCCGGCGTCGGGGCCTTGGTGGTCGGTGTGGGCGCAAGCGTGGATGGCGCCGGCGTCGGCACCGTCGAGTTTCCAGGCGGGAGCTTGGTCAGATCCCACACACAGCCGTACGCGCCGGTCGGCAGGAGACGGCACTCAGCCGGCACTGGCGCCACGCACTTGCCCGTGGCCTTGTTGTAGCTCGGGTTCGAGGGGCGGCAGGCGTCCACAGCCGCATCACCGACCTGCGGGCACTTCTCCTTGTCGTCAAAGTCGTCCTTGCCGGAACAGATCGGTCCCGCAATACAGAACGTGCCGTCGCCGACCACGCTGACCTTCTCACAGTTGGCGGGCGGAGCCGGAGGGTTGGTGGGCGGCGGGACCTTGGAGAGGTTCCAGACGCACCCGTAGGCGCCGGTGGGGAGCAGGAGGCAGTCAGCCGGGACGGGGGCGACGCACTTGCCGGTGGCCTTGTTGTAGCTTGGGTTGGACGGGCGGCAGGCATCGACAGCGGTGTCACCGATCTGTGGGCAGTTCTCGTTGCCGTCGTAGAAGTCCTTGCCAGCGCAGACGGGTCCCTTGATACAGAAGGTGCCGTCGCCGACGACGCTGACGTCGGTGCAGTCCTTGGCGAAGGCCGAGGCGACGAGGAGCTGGGAGACGATGATCGCGAGCTTCATCGTGGAGAAGAGTGAGAGAAGGAGGTACGAGGTCAGATGCCGGTTGGAGGTGGTTGGTCCGATGTGCACGGGTGCGGGTGAATCGGCGAGTGAGTGAGGTCCCTCGAGTTGAATCCGTGGAGGGGAGGACCATGCGAGTGGATGCTCGGGGCGCTTCTTCGAGCTGCCGTGGCAAGACGCGCGCTTGGGTTCAACTCGCTCGATTTTAGAGGTTAACCCACGACGAGGAATCCATCAACCCAATGGCAAAACGCGAAACGCGCTGGAAATCTGCGGTGTACTGTACTTGCGAGAGAGATCCCGTGGGCACACACCACGAGTTTGACAACGAACGTGGCGCCACAGAGACTGTGGCATGGACCGGGAGACCGTTCCGCCTACCTGGGCCACTGGTTTCGCCACTAGATTCGCGTGAGAATTATGATGAAAACGACGGGAGCGAGAGAGAAGGGTCCCGACCGGCGCGCTGTATTAGTGCATCCAGCACCTCCACCACGAAGCGCGTTTGGGTTCGCTTTTCGCATCTTCAACGCGCGACTGCTCGCGGCGAGCAGTCTTCAGTTTCGCACCCCAGAGGGGATCAGCAACCGGGGGCGACGCTAGGCCGCATGAAGGCTCCGTCTTCTCGTGTCAACGCGAGTCCACAGAGGAGCAAGCATTCGAACGACGCCTAGCGCACCCATAATTTTCGGACTGCGCCGTGAAGGAGAGCGGATCTGCCAGACCAGCATGTCCGGTATGTAGAAAGCACTGGGCAAAACCGGACTGCGTGATGGAGGCCAGGCCTGGCCCAGGAGCGCAGAGAGAGGCAGAGATACTGTAGAGGGGAGAGAGAGGGCGAAGCGCCTTTGGCACCCACAGACCGCTCTGGATGCCGAGCTTGTGGGCGCCCCATGCGGCGCCTGGTCGCGAGATTCGGGTTGTGGAGGCGTGTGGCACCGACACTCGAGGCGGAGACTACTCGGGACATGTTCGATAGTTTCGTCGTATGAATGCATCGATCTGTCACGTATATCATATGATAGAGGTTGTGTCACGTCTGGCTTACCTACATTGAACCCATGCACTGATTTGAATATGCTTTTACAAAGGTTCTCGATCTTCCATGGTGTTCCTCCGTTGCAGCCCCGCTCGAATGATTCGAGAAGAATCAGCTCCCTCTTGCGTGCGCTGGCTGCGCAACAACCCAAACCGGGACACTGGTCATACAGCAACTCCTGCTGCACTATGAGCCGTCTAAAGCGATTCAGTCACAGGGCAGACTCCCTCTGGAAACGGACCACACCAGCAAACCTTCGTCAGGATGGAGTGGATTCAGCGCCCTGCCATCATCATTCCGACGGCGCCGGATTCTTCGTTTGCACCCACAACCATCGGTTTCAACCGACGGCGGACACGCGCATCTCTCGCGGGCGCGTGTTCGCGGGGCTTCGGCAGTTAGCGGATGCATCCAGAAGGTGTGGAAGCGCCACGCACTGCAGAGCACGGCGGACGCGGCCGCCAGCGATTGCGTGCACAGCGGATGCCCCCGTGATCGACGATGGGCGTTCGAAAAAAGTAGGAAACGTGAGAGATCCCTCCTCACATTGCGCAACCGAGCCAACTCGGCAAACAGCTGATCGATCGGCCGCCCGCGGATGCCAATTCGCGTTGTTCCCGATCGGATTGGGCGCCTGATGTGCCCCCGTACATCGCGCTGTGGGCGTGCTGCCGCCTCACTGGATGGCGCCAACCGCGTGTGTTTCCAGACGGCCATGGCGCCTTGCTGACAGACGTGCTCTGTAGAAGGGGGCGGCGCCCACACGACGATGCTCTCTCTGGAGAGGCACTGCCTTCCCCCTGACGCAGCACGTGCCCCACAAATGATCTGAGACCCTCAGGGTGGCACACATTGCTGCCTAGGCATACTGTACACAGATGGGTTGGAGGGGGAACAAGACGTTCCGCAGTTGGCATCACCCAGATTTGGGTACACGCGGTGCCGTCCGCCGCGCACGGCAGTGAGTTACGCTGACGAAGCGACGGTGGCGTGAGACACGAGCTTCCACTTGTTCCGTTTTGAGCTGCGCGCGGATCCCTCAAGAACGAACCCGAACGAACACGCCAGGCGATGAACCGTGGGATAGTTGCCAGCGGCCACTACATGAATCACATACTGTGATAGAATGCACCCGGTCTGGGGTCATATCACGGAGGCGGACCGGACCAATTGGGCTCAGAATTCCGACAAGCGGGTCCCACTAACGACCTCTATCCTTCGATATCTGTGTGTGATACGACGTAACACATGACAGCGATCCGCTCCGGCTTTGACCTGTGGCAACCGATATCTGTCACCCAACCGCGCCCGAAGTGACGTCTCCGATAGCCACCGAGACTTCGACACACCCACTCATTGCTGGGTCCCCACAGGACAGGGCGGAGCGTCTCTCTTCCCAGCGAGTACAATATGAGACCACCACCGCCGTCGCCCGCCGTGCCGCGACCCGGTCTCACTTCTCGCTCATTCTCGAACTTGTTCGCTCGCCACCAAGTCCAGCTCCACCCTCCAGGTCTCTCCACCTCGCTTCTCAACCATGAAGATCGTCGCCATCCTCCTCGCCGCCACCGCCGCCGTCGCCTCGGCCCAGAAGGACTGCCAGAACGTCAGCGTTGTCGGCGACGGCACCTACTGCATCCAGGGCCCCGTGTGCTCGGGCACCCCCGCCAAGCAGGGCGGCGACAAGTGCCCGCAGGTGGGCGACACGGCCGTGGCGGACTGCCGCCCGTCGAACCCGGCGTACAACAAGGCCACGGGCAAGTGTACGGCGCCGGTGCCGGCGGACTGCAAGCCGCTGCCGACGGGCGTGTGGGGCTGTGTATGGGACCTGTCGAAGCTCCCGGGCGCTGGCCAGGGCCCGGCTCCGACCACGAAGCCTGACCAAGGTAACCCGAGCCAGGGCAAGCAGACCCCCGCCCCCACGACAGCCAAGGTGGACCAGGGCAAGCAGACCCCGGCCCCGGAGCCGACGACGGGCAAGGTGGACCAGGGCAAGCAGACGCCGGCTCCTGAGCCGACGACGGGCAAGGTGGACCAGGGCAAGCAGACGCCGGCTCCTGAGCCGACGACGGGTAAGGTTGACCAGGGCAAGCAGACCCCGGCCCCCGAGCCCACCACTGGTAAGGTGGATCAGGGCAAGGACACCCCGGCGCCGTCCCCGGGCAAGCCGGACCAGGGCACCCCCGGCCAGGGCAAGGACTGCACCGAGGTCACGGTCGTCGGCGATGGCGCGTTCTGCATCAAGGGCCCCGTCTGCGGCGGCCTCGCGGCCAACAAGGGCGGCGACCAGTGCCCGCAGGTGGGCGACGTGGCGTTCGCGGCCTGCGGTCCGTTCAACCCGAGCTACAACAAGGAGACGGGCAAGTGCGTGGCGCCAGTGCCGGCGAACTGCATCCCGACGAACGGCGTGTGGGCCTGCAACTGGGACTTCACCAAGCTCCCCAAGGCCTAAGCGACTCGCCATCGATTTGCGCCTCCACGGACGCATGTTCTATAGCGTTCGGACGGTCAAGGCATCGAGTAGCTGACATCTGAATACTTTCGCCGTTTTGTAAATATCACACTCAATCATTCAGTGTACCTACTAGTCCGTGTTGCTTATTCTTGCCTTTCAGGCCGTAACGAAGATATCGTGGTCGATCGCTCTCTGAAGGTATTACAGCGTACGTATGTCTTCGAGTAAGATTCTGCTCGAGCGAAAAAAGTGGAGTACGTCGGTGAAGGCTAGTTGTCTCACTGCATATGTGGACGCGGACCCGATGAGCCCGTGAACTGCTGCTCTCGTCCACTTCTACACCGATCGTTTCCATCACCGGTGACGGAAGAGACCATGTGTACTTCGCGTGTTTGCTGCTGCGAATGTGGTGATACATTCACCCCTAGCGTAGCGTTCACGTGCTGTGGAGTACAACACCGCGGCAAAATGCCCGCAAAAATCTCCTCATAGTTGCCGCTCTAGCACGATCATCGCATGGAACAAAGGCTTCGCCTTTTTTACGGATGGGAGGTGCAGGTATGAGGGGGGCATGGCCAAGTTTTTATGCAGACTAGAGGAATGGCATCACACGGCAGCACATGACAAATTGAACACGAAATAGTTTTGTTTACAGTTAGGATATGTAGATGAATCGCGCGTTTGACCGGTTCTTTGGCTACTGGAGACCATGTTCAGCGGTTTCGACCGCCGAGGTAAAATCGACTCGAATCCAAATCGAATCGCGTGGCGTCGAGTCGAGTCGCCTAGGCCTTGGGGAGCTTGGTGAAGTCCCAGTTGCAGGCCCACACGCCGTTCGTCGGGATGCAGTTCGCCGGCACTG